>JAGYYN010022628.1:0-25480 GCA_021441665.1 Euplotes cf. woodruffi 2 WChen-2021 | reverse complement strand
TTGATTTGTGAGAGGATTTTAATTGCCTCGATTGAAAAATACTATCGTACGTGCTGTAGAAATTTTTAGACATGCTATCTTGCAGCCTGTCTATCTCCTGCTTATAATTCTTAATCAAGCTTTCAGCCAAATACTTGCTCTTATCTTGCTTCTGCTTAGTTCCCGTTGATATTGAGTTACCTATGCACTCATAATTATTTCTCGAATTAATCGAAATGTGATAAATTTTACAGTAAGTTAATTTCAAAATTTATGTAAGCAAAATAACTTATTTTATGTCAATCAAGTCTCAACTATAAAGTTATCTAATCTCAAAATCAAAAATTGTGTTTGCCTCGACCCCTTGCAAAATACTGATAGCGGAGCAGCAAGCAGTGCTTACATTTGGAAAAGGCCAAGTCGAAGCTGATATCCTCGTTTATTTTCTTCAGGCTCTTGGGTGTGGCAAAGCTCCATATCATATGCGTCCTGGTGCTCGATTTCGAATACGGAGTATTCTCTATGCAAATTATCAGGTTGAAGTAAAGGACAAAATGGCTTACCCTCGATACTTGCAGATGCATTGTTTTTACTCTCACGGCAAGTCTCCTTATATCGCAGCCGACTGAGTCTTTTGTTATTTTTGACTTATTTGGAATAGTCTTTTTGTGTCGGCTCTTTCTTCAATTTTGGAAGGATTGTTATTTAATGCTAAAATTCAAAATTAACTTGAAAGTATTAAATTATTGAACTTTTAGAGGATCTCAATTATGTAATAAGTGATTTTAATATTTGAAATACTAAGCCTAATTAAAGTATTCTATTAAATATCGATTGGCTTTATTAAGATATAAAGCAAAAATATTATGAAATCAAATCAAAAGTTAATTATCTAAGTATATAAATTCTCATATTAAAATTGATTATTATTAATTAAGTTTTTATTGTATTTTAAGTAAAAAATTTAATCATTTCAAAATAATGTAAATCTATCTCTCAAATTGTATCACATTATTTTCTCCTAATTTAAAATCAACTCCTTCTACCAGTTATCTTACTTCTCGTTCTGATCTTGAAAGTTTTATTAGCAGCAATCTTTCTGCTTTCCTACGCATTCATATTATCACTAGCTTAAATTTTCATCAAAAAATTCAAAATTTAAATCTTTTTTGATGAAATATGTAACTTTAGCATTTTAAGAAACTAATATAAGCATAGGCGAAGTTTGAGGTTTACCATAAGCTTCATGCAGCGAGTGTCGTCAAAAAGGCTGACTGCGTGCTCGACCTTATCATCTTTCTCCTCGTGCCTTTAAAAATCAAAAGTTGTCCGTACCCATAATCAACCGATGCATGAAGTTTGCTAATTCCCTGGTGGTCTGCTTCCTAAACTTTGATGTTAATGGAGCTACTTTTTGATTGGCTGTTGAAGCATGACCGTGCAAGTCTCCAACCACATGCCCTTCTGCTTTGCGATGATTTACTCGATGCGGTGAGATCCGCTAAAGATAATGACAAGATACATACAATTCCTGTTCTTTTGTGAAACTTGCTGCTTTTATGGAGGGTTTGCTGCATCACTGCCGACTTAATCTAGTAAAATAAATGCAGACACAATTACATCCATGAACTTGATTTTCTTTTGGAAGTTTTCAGATGCTTGCCTCCTCGTTTTCGCTGCGCTTATCAACTTGCCTTTGTTCGACAGGATATCCAGCGCAATTAAGTTCCACTTGTTCTCGATTTCATTTTCGAAGTTGATTATAGGCACGTCGAACACAGGCTTATTCTCGAATAGGCTGGAGGTCAAGTTACGCGAGGAGAAGTAAATATAAGAATTTAGCAAAACCGTACTTTAGATTAGATACATTATGATGGCCTGCTGTCGCTTCAGTTAAGCTGGGGTTCGTATTTGCACTATTTAAAGTCTCCATTTTTATTCCGTATAAATTATTAAGAATCTTTATGCATATATTTACACTGAATTAAAGCATTAATGATTGAATATGCATTGGAATTATGCCTTTGCAATATAAAAGCATATTGAAGACAGTCTATTCACCCGTAGATTATTTGTTGTCATCAATGATAGAGTTTCCAGACCACATGTTTCCTCCAGTGTTGACGTAGGTCATCTTCAAGTACCTATTTCGGAGTCTCATAAGACCAAGCCAGAAGTCTCCGAATAGCGCAGTAGAGATAGCGAGTGAGGCTACAACTCCGAACACAGATCTCTTTAAAAATGCGGTCCAATCGAACCAGTGAGACTTGAGAAAGTTGTAGTGCCTGAAGCCTCTAACAAGTCCCTGTTCTTTGGCTGTGTAAATACCGATGCCGTAGAGGATTCCTCCAGTGAGAAGCAGATTGAAAGCGGGATATGTAATTCCGTAAACTTTTCTCCACTCAGTTTGATTAAAGTATGAGAACCATAATCTGTACTGTTCGTATTTGTAAGACCAGCTGTTGTCGCGGTATGAGTCTCACATGCTCGGGTTGGATCTTCTGAACAGTTCCGCAATGTCGGTCTTGTACCTCGGATTCAATAGGTGGTACATTGGCGAATTGTAGCTCGGAGGAGCTACTCTTCTTTTTTGCTCAGACATTATAATATTATATTTTTATTATATTTTCTATTATTTTTTCATAAGAAACTAATCAATAAAGATTTACTTTTGGCTTATTATCAACAGAGGTCATGCTTTGGTCCGGTATTGCAGAGTTATTGGGTCCAAGAAAACACCTTATATGATTAGATGGAGACTTAAATTATATTTAAATGTACTAAAAATTATTTGTTCATTGTGATTAATTTATTATTTGACTATTTTGGGTTGATTTATTCCGAAAAATTTATGGATGTTTTTTATAAAGATATAATTTTAGGTACAATGTAAAACCAATTTTAGAATAAAAAATTATCTTTACTATCTTTTTTACTCCTTTATCATATTTATAAAAAGTCTTTATTTATTTTTAATCAGGAAATACAAAATACAAAAAGGCAATTAGAATTTTTTAAAAAGTGAGAACTTAATTTTAACTTGCTTTGTTTTGTAATAAAATACTACTATAACATGTATTATTAGTATAAATATTCAAGTCTTTATTAATTAAAATATAATAAATTTAAATACCTTTTCCAATCACAATAAAATCATTAAAAAACTAATACAATTACAAAATACCTTTTGATCGCATATTGAATGCAAGATTGCACGAATACATTTTAGCTTGACTTCACATGTTTTCTTGCTTTTGCTCTCAAGTTTTCAGTTTCCTTCTTTCTCTTGCGGACAATCACATCGTCGTTGATGACTCCATCTTTGATCTCATCCTTCTTCTTGAGTATCTTGAGGAACTTAAGACTTCTTTCCTTCTCTTCGGCCGTGCTCAGGTTAACATTCTTCTTTTTCTTCCTGACTCCGAGGTTCTTTTCATCTCTCGTTGCTTTTTTATCGTAGATGCCCATCGAGGCAGTCGAGATTTGTGTGTTTTTCAGGTTATTTTTAAGCATTTCGCGGTCTTTCCTCTTTTCCTTCATTTCCCGCTTCTTTCTCGATCCCTTCTCAGCACCGCCGGCTTCATAAAGTCCTTTCTTTTCTCTGAGGAGCTTCATGTTGACTCCTGCAGCGCGCATTTGGTTGTTCAGAGCTTTAAGTTTTTCCTTTTCGAGCATGAGTTTCTTCTGCACGGCCATCTTCTCGAACGGGTCGATGTGCTCTTCTCCAGGTTTGGCTTCAATGATGGCGGTTCTGGATTCTTCCAGCTTCTTGATGGACTTGTAGCCGAAACGTCTGACCCATCTCTTCGAGACTGGATCGAAGACTTTTCGTTCTCGCTTCTTGCGAGGAGCGAGGCCTTTTTCCTTTCTGAACTTCTCCCATCTAGTGAGCGGCTTTGGCTTTGGTGGCGGGACCAATCGCGGCAGTCTTTCTTCGACTGGTGGGAGAGTCACAGAGTAAAAAGGCGTTTCGAACTCTAACACTCTTTTCTCTGGCTGCTTCTTTTTATAATCGAACATGGCTTGGAGGAACTTGTTAGTGTTCTGCTTGGCCTTAGCCTCCAGCTCTTCTTCACTAAGTTTTTGGTAAGACGTAGAGTCGTAGTAGACCAACGCTCCTAAATCATAGCACCTGTTTGTGATATTGACTATCTCCATTTTGATAGCGTTTTTATTATTAAATCAATATATTTGAAGACATTGAAGCAAGGCTCGTTATAGCTCGAAAGTGTTAATCATTTTGTAAATATTCTTCAGCTTTGACTTCTTCGCGATTTGTTCCTTTCTTCTTGAAAGCAATATTTTTGATGCTAAATACCAGTTCAAGCAGAGGAAAGATTTATAGTGAAATTCGCAATTACCGTCGCTTGTTTCAATTGCGGTTTGAATGGGCTTCACTCGAGATAAATTAATTGATTTGGTCTCGATTGCTTGCGGAGACGGACTGTCAAATATTTGAGTGTATTTTACTCGCTCAAAAGTGTGACTGAGTAAATCGCTAACCAGCTGCTGGTTTTTGTTCTTTATCGTGTTCATTAAATTTTCTGAGAATTGCTTCATTTTCATTCAAGACTTCGATTTAATTCTAAAGGCAATTTATGAATTTAATGACAGAAGTCTTACCTTTCGTCAATTAATCTTTCTGGTGGATTACTGTGGATCATTTTCGCTTTGCAGTGTTAGATAACGAAAGACTATTAAAATACTGTAGTCATGTTTTGGATTGGAATCATTTGCAACATGTTTTCGAAGTCTAACATTTGGAGTTGGATTTGGAGTCCTTCTGTTCTTTAAATTCTGCCTTAGCCTTAAGCTAATCAGATAAGGATCATTCACGAATAAATCATATATTCTCTTTGATGGTGATCCAGTGTCACTTTCATTACTATAAATTACAAATCGATTGCTACCGCTGAGAATTTTGATTATTGCTATCAATACTATTTGTTGTTTTTATTATTTCTCGAATATTTAATATTGTGTTTTGGAAAAGAAGTCTGTCGTCTTGAAAACGAACGTTTGTTCTGTCACTTGACTGGGTGTTCTAAATTAATCGATTTCCTGCTGACGTCTGGACTTTCAAAAGTAACTGACTTATTGCTCTTGCTGTACTCCTGCTTGCCCCCATTCATCCTACTGTTTACGTCTTTACTGATGTTGGATATCATGGATTCTCTATAACCGAAAGTAAACTTTAAATTGAATGATTTAAAAGAACAAAAGACTGACTTGTCCATTTCCTCTTGAAACTGGTTGTTCAAAAAGCTGAATGATTTAATCAGTTTTGTCGCTCGCTATTTTGATAGCAGTTTAATCTTACTCCTGTATGCTCCTCTGCTATTTCTGCTTTTCCAAGTCTACCTTGCACTAAATTTTTAAATTGATTGAACTCTGAGCCTCTCTTCGTATCTTGAAAAACCACAGCTTTCTTTGAATTCTGCAAAACTGCATTCTACATCAGCGAAAGTGAGATTAGCCTGGGTATAAAATGCTTAAATTTATTGAAAATAAGCTAAAAATTATGACCTTTTTGACTGCAGAAGGGCCGGCTTTCCTCTTTGACTTGTTATATTTCAAATTGTACTCTTTTATATTAAACGACTATATCCGTTGGTTCAAAAGAACGTGGCTTACACAGACAAACCCATTTTTAATGTCTCTTTCAGGCTCCATGCTCTTCAGCTTTTTCATTAGCCTTGTGAGTTTGCTGACAGGAGAAAATATCTCTGTTTGAATTCACTTCCAGTTGTTCTTCGCATCTGAGTTTTGATAGGAAATCGATAGAATAGAGTTTAGTTTAATTATTATATTAACCTACCATTGGTGCTCCAGAAACTGGAGGGTCTTCGAACAGTTCAGCGAGATTGTATTTAAGTCTATCTTTCATAATCTGACCCGTTTTATGATTTACTGCCGGACGTATTTCTAAAATAATATTACCCATTAATAGTTGCAGTTAAAATCGAGCTAATTCATTTTCTATCCATGAAATTATGATATCGAAATGTTAGTTTGTATTTAAAATATACATTTTGAGAGAGAAAATTATCAATCTTGATAGACATAGCAAATCTAATATTCTAATTCCTAACTTTAAGGAGAATGATGAAATCATATTTCGGTATATTTTTGAAAACTCATGATGAATACTGCAAACCCTAAGTACCTTTTAGCTTGATTATCGATGAAGATTCTTCCTTATTCGTCTTTTTGGTTCTATTGGATCTTACAATCATCTTTGCGACTTTGGAGACCCTGCGCATGCTGGCAATTGCATTTTTGTTCATTTTATTTTTATTTTACAATTCTATTTCTAGTTTTAGCACACGGATAAAATAAAGTAAATCAGTTAAGCAGTCTGTTAAATTTTAATATCACTGCAACTATAAATATTATTTACAGTAAATCTCCCAGTTTGCATATAAAAATAAATTTTCTACAAAAAAATATTTTAAAAGTTCACACCTTATTTTAGTATTTTTGATATTGAATCTATTTATTGTCTACCGCAGTTAGTCACTTTCAATCCAGATGTTGCTGATCTTTTTGCTGTTAAAAAGCTCTTTTAATGTCTCCTCTGATAAATTTCACTTCCATCTGTTTACTGTTTTCAGGCTTTCACAAAGCCCAGATTTAGATATTGCGTTTACTAAATTTTTAGCTGCAAGCTGATCTCCATGAAGTGAACTTATAGTGCATTCGTCCAAGTTGAGGCTTTCAACATGAAACTCGCCTGCTCCGAAGTCCGGCTCGTGCGATACGATTATATCACTTCCAGCAAATGAAATTTCATTTTTAAGGTGCTTGCAACTTTTTATGATGTCTTCTAAATCTACTCCTGTGATGTTGAAACTGCGAAGCTCGATAAAGGAAACAAAAAATTTGAAATAAAATTATAATTATTATTAAATAAAGACTTAATGGTTTCCCCTTTGCCGGGGTCGAACCTGAGTCAGCCGAAGAAGCACCAGCAGAAAAAGCTCCAGCTGAATGAGAGGTAGAAGAATAAGATCGACAAGATAATCTTTACAACCCAACCAGGGTATTCAAAAATTCCAAACCGGAATTGAAAAATCTGTCTCTGGTTCGGGAAATCTCTAAGAGAAATCTCGAGCCAGAGACGGCTTTCTGTTTCTTTAGTCTTCTCCTGAAGACTCTCTAGCGTTGAGTAGTAATCCTCTCCGAATCTGGCATGGAGTTCGCCCCAAGCTTGGTTAGCGTCATGTGTGCCAGTAGCGACAGTGATCTTTCCGTGGTACCGACCAAGTACCACTCAAAACCCCACACCCCAAATCTCCTCCCCATCTTTATTTCAATTAATAAATCCCCTTTATTTTCTGTAATGAACGGAAGAACTGAAATTATGCTGTTTAAGTAGCTACCGATTTCTATTTTGAACTCAGATACTGTCTCAGTTGCGTCAAGATTTAATGCAAGACCCTTGACGTCATGCTTCACACTAAACTCAAGCATATTTTGCAGCTGTTGATTGTCGTCGTCCAAAGAATACGCGTTTATTCTTACGATAGAATCAGGAAGTAAATGATTTTCAGCGATTCTTCTCACAAACTTCGTGGTCCATGAGTGAGAGAAGTCAAGGTCGAGGATTTCCTTACCAATTATGGTCTTGCCTTTACTCATGACACCACGTATCTCTTCGGCTAGTCTTTTGAGTTCTTCAATAGTAATAGTTGTCCTTGTGACTTCAATTTCTTCCTCAGTATTAGTCTTGGCTTCTTGAATATCTTCACTGGGATTATCATCATTTAAAGCATGATGAATGTGCTCATCTGCATTTTCAGAGCTGATAACTTGACGAGGTTCTTCAACTGCCTCGAGTATTTTCTTGTCTCTGTGATCAACCTTCACAGCCGACGGTGAAATATGAGACATCCTTTCAGTCGCTTTCAGCTTAAGCAGTAATAAAAATGTTTCATCTGACTGCATTCACTTACTAACGTTCTTTTGTAACTGATACAGCTCAGTGCCGATATTGCTAACGATTTCAAAGTGTTTTTGAGTGCCATTTAGTACAATTCTTTCTCTAATATTAGCAAGAGCACTCTGATAATCGTCCATACTTAAGTTCAAAATTCTTTTATCGTATTCGTGAGATACCATATTGCTAATGTATCTTCCTTCTTCGATGATTGCCTCTGATTCTTTTACTAAAAACTGTATTGCAGAGGGAGAATAGCTCAGCTGCTTTGTAACTCATTTTTCATGACTGCCTAGGCAACTGCTTCATAAATAACTACAGCACAGCACGCATATAAATTGCGCTAAAAAATATGTGAAATACTGTATGATGATCTTTACAGACTGCATCAATTGAATTTTGAGTACATCCGTCAGCTTCTCACACTCAGTCAAACCAGTCCATACTTTTTATTAAGATTTAACTACAATTTTTTAATATTTAAAGCATCGATAGAGTCAGATTGACGAACATTCATGGTTGTTGAAATATGCTAAATTGAATATGCTTAATCAAGCTTGATTTCAGTGTTAGTCAGCCTCTTTCACTCCTCACCGTATTGATTAATAAATGAACGAGTTGCTAATGCTGGCATCATCCAAGATCTTCTTTAGCTGTCTAGTTTTGTATAGTTGAGTAAGCTGATCGCACCCTCCGATATGTCTGTGGTTGATAAATATGTTAGGAACAGTCCTTTGGCCAGTGACTTCGTAAAGTGCTTTCTGGATGCTTTTCCCACCTGCAATCCGGTCGAGTTCATACTCTGTATACTCAACATTACCGTTGTCAAGAATATCCTTGGCCGAGTATCAGTAAGGACAAGTGGACTTTGTGTATATTAGCACTTTGTGAGCGGCTATTTGCTTTCGAATCGTCTCAAGATGTGCGCCTGTGTTCGTGGAAATCGATGTTCTAGACCCCATTAGTGATCGAGCTAAATTATATATATTTACAATCACCATGTCACAAATACAGCAGTATTTTTAATGTTTGCATTTATTCTTTTATTTTATAGCTATTTTTAGATATCTGTGGGGTTCTGAAAAGTTAAATGCTGTATTTTACAAATTTTTAATCGTTTAGGAATTTGAATTGAGAGAAAATAAGAGAATTTGGAAAAGATTGAGGTGAATAGGTGCTGATGGAGGTAAAGTTTTAAAAAGATTTGATATATTTAATTGATATTTGAGACAAATATTTAAATATGAACGCAATTTTAGTCACCTTTTTTCGTTTAGGAGTCACATTGGAATTAACTTGATGATTAAAGTACGTATTTAACTTTAGCATCATCGAACATTTTCGTTAGAAGTCCATCAGTATTCGCTCTTTGAAGATCTGAATTTCCTCCAATGTGCTTATGATTGATAAAGATGTTAGGAACAGTTTTTTGTCCTGTAATTTCTAATAAAGCTGCTTGCATATCTGCTCCACCTTCGATTTGATCGAGGTCATACTTCTGATAATCAACCTGCATTTTTCCAAGAAGCTCTTTTGCCATTTTTGAGTGCTTGCAATAAGATTTAGCATATACTAACACTGGGTATTGTGTAATTTGTTTCTTAATCACTTCGACATATTGGTTTTGCTGTTTGACTGTTGTGCAAAAGAATCTCCTCATTAACATTTTTAGTTAAACTTTATTCACCATCATTCCTCAATGCTTAAATCTTATAACTTTGAGATAATAATTCCAGACCGATAATATTTGTACTCTCAACTATTAGTAATGCCAATTTATGTTAAATAAGTTTTCATTTAAATAAACTAAAAAGGCCAGCTTACCTAAAAATTAAGAATAGCACTAAACTCAAAGAATTATTTGATGAAGTTGAATGAATCTTACTTATAAAGTAAATATCTTTAAAGCATGGAGGATAGAGAAAAGAGAGCCTTTAGTTCATTCCAGATCACAAGACAGGAGTTTGTGCCGAAGTACCCGCCAACCCTCAACGTCGAAAGAAGAATCAAAGTCACTAAGTCCGACTTCGGAGTTAAAGAAGGACTTCAAGAACTATTTCCCACCTTACTTGGAGGAACAGGCATGCCTTATGTAGAGTTCTCAGTCGACTATCACGAAGGAGCAAGCTTGAAGAAACAGACACCACTCAAGGTCGGATGTGTGCTTAGTGGAGGACAAGCGCCAGGAGGACACAACGTTATTTCTGGATTGTACGACATGATCAAATCCATTCACCCTGACTCTACTCTTTATGGATTCCTTCAAGGCCCACTTGGTATTTTTACAGGAAACTTCGTTGAAATCGACGACCAGTTCATGAACGACTACAGAAACATGGGAGGATTCGACATGATCAGGTCTGGAAGAGACAAGATTGAAAAGCCAGAACAATTTGAAAAATCTTTGAAGTACTGCACAAATCTTGACTTGGACGGACTTGTCGTTATCGGTGGAGATGACTCAAATACTAATGCCTGCCTTCTTGCTGAATACTTCAAGAGTCACGATAGCAAGTGTAAGGTTATTGGCTGCCCTAAAACAATCGACGGTGACCTGAAGAACGAATACTGCGAAGTTTCATTTGGATTTGATACTGCCACTAAGACATATTCAGAACAAATAGGAAATATCTTAGTGGATACGAGATCAACTAAAAAGTACTATCACTTTATCAGACTTATGGGAAGATCAGCCTCTCACATCGCCCTCGAATGCTACTTGCAAACCAGATGTGACGCTGTCTTAGTCGGAGAGGAGATCTCTGAAAGAAACAGAACTTTAAAAGATGTAACCAACGAGATTGTGGATATCATTTGTAAGAGAAGTGAAATGGGTAAAGACTACGGAGTCATCCTCATCCCAGAAGGAATCATAGAATTTTTCCCCGAAGTCAAGCCTTTGATATCAGAAATCAACGAAATCTTCGGTGAAAACAACGATATCGAAGATCCAAGAAAATACGTTCTTTCGAAGCTAACTGAAAAATCAAAGACGTTATTTGAATTCCTACCAAAAGCTATCTCAGACCAACTGTTGCTCGACAGAGATCCACATGGTAACGTTCAAGTTGCAAAGATTGAGACTGAAATCCTGATGATTTTGCTGTGCCAACAAGAGCTTGAAGAAAGAACTTCAAGAGGTGAGTACAAAGGATCCTTCTCCCCTCAATCGCACTATTTTGGATACGAAGGAAGATGTGCCTTGCCAAGTAACTTTGATTCACAATACTGCTATTCGATTGGTAGAACAGCTGCCGCCTTGATTCAGCTTGGCCTGTCTGGATACATGGCTATCAATAAAAGCGTTCACGAGCAAGATCCTGAGAAATGGATCGCTGCAGGATGCCCACTTCCAACTATGATGGGTATTGAAAGAAGAAAAGGAAAGAACGTCCCTGTTATTACCAAATACGTGGTCGAACTTGACGGACCAATGTTTAAAGCTTATGAACAGTTCAAAGACAGATGGGCATTATATGATTGCTACGTGTCTCCTGGACCAATTCAACTGCACGATCCCTCATCAATTGATATTCCATTTATAGTAAGACTACCAGACTTGGATACGATTGAAAGGGAGACTCAAGAAAGAATAGAGATTGACAAAGCTAGAGAGAAAGCACATCAATACTTCGCTATTGGGGAATGTAATCTTTCAAAGGCATCAAGAGATCTTCGAAGAATTACAGTACCAATCCCAACTACACTTCAAGAAGGAAACTACGCATGTGCTGCAATTAGAAAAGCAAAAGCCCTCAATATTGATGTCGAAGAAACTTTACATGAACAGTATTCTGTTCTCTGGAACGACCCGTTTGCCACTCATTTCGTAGAAATTATCGACAAAAAGCTTGAGAAAATAACCCACGAATTCGATGATGAGGCAGGTGTTAAAACTCTGAATAAATGGTTTGCGAAGAAAAACCTCAAACAACTGAAAATTGGAGTTGTCATGTGAGGAAGACAATCGCCAGGAATGAACAATATTGTCGATGGATTGCTCAGATTTGCAGAGAACCACGGATTCGTCCAACTTATTGGATTTATTAACGGAACTCATGGTCTCTTTGACTGCGACTATGTAAACATCACTGAAGACAACTATAAGCTATTCAGAAATCAAGGAGGATGCGATTTTCTTGGAAGATCAGCAGATCAAATTAAAACCGACAAGCAACATAGTTCAGCAAAAGCAACCTGCAAGAAGTTGTCTCTCGATGGACTTATTTTAGTTGGTGCAACGCACACAATGACAGATGCTGCTCATTTGACTGACTACTTCCTTAAAGAAAAAATTAGCACAAGAGTTATTGCAATTCCTGCTACTATTTATGGAAACATTAACCATGGGTTCGTTGAGGCAACTGTTGGATTTGATTCTGCATCGAAGCTGTATTCACAACTTATCGGAAACATGATGACCGATGCTGCATCAGCAGTGAAATACTGGTACTTCATGAGACTCATGGGTGGAGATCCATCTCACTTAGCCGTCGAAAGCGCCCTTCAGACTGGACCAAATATGGTTGTCATTTCAGAACAATGTGCTAAAGACTCTGAGACACTACCTGCGCTTGTTAACAGAATCTGAGATTTAATTACTGCAAGATATGAGGAAGGAAAAGCTTTCGGAACTATTATCGTGCCAGATGGACTATTATCTCACTTATCCCACTATCATCTTCTTATTCAAGAACTAAACAACGCATTTACCGATTGCAAGACTTATGAAGAAATTGAGGATCTCGAACACAAGCTGTCTCAGCCAGATGCGACATCATCAGGAATCCTGTCACCATGGAGTCTTGCTGTTTACCAAACGCTCCCTGACTTCATCAAGAAGCAGCTGAGCATTTCGAGAAAAATGATTGGAAGATTTGATATTTACTCAATCCAAACAGAAAAATTACTAAGCTTCTTAGTTGATGAAGAACTCAAGAGAAGAAAGAAGGAAGGAAAGGGCAAAGTTCCATTCTCTCCAGTTACTCATTTCTTCGGATACCAAGGAAGAGGATCAACTCCTTCCCTCTTCGACGCATCGCTTGCTTCGACTTACGGATTCACAGCTGGAGTTTTGATCCAAAATGGTGTGACTGGCCTTTGTGTTACAGCCAGAGGACTTGCATCAGACCCAACTGACTGGAAGGTCGGAGGAGTTCCTCTGATTTCTTTAATGAAAAAGAAGAACAAGTCCAGCGTGTACGGCAAAGACCAAGTGATGATTAGATCTGAAGAGGTTGATCTTGAAGGAGGTACTTACCAAAAAGTCAAAGTGTCCTCAAAAAGATGGGAAATCAACGATAGATACATGAACCCAGGACCAATGCAACTCTTCGGAGAAAACAGTCACAGAGTTAACGATACTGTTTTCCATGGAAACCTTAAGTATTCCGCACAAGTGAGCATGATCAAGGATTTGTGTAACTTAATCCAAAGAAGATGCACATTTGCAGACGATATTGGTATCTTGACTGCTGCAATTGCAAGCATGAAAGGAATCAAGGATACGATATAAGTTTATAGACTCCGATGAAACCAATCTGTTTTCAATACGAAAATCATCTACTAGTTTTATTATATATCATAAATAAAAGTATTTTTACTATTTAAAAGTATACAGAATGATTAGTACGAATGTAAAGCTGCTTATCGCATTTAATTATTGAATGCTTAACTACAACGACTGTGAAAGTTTCTTTAGTTGTTTGGTCTTGTCATAAAATGCATCAATGACGTTGGATAGCTTTCCAAAAATATCAATAGTATGCTCGAACTTCGCGCAGTCTTCTGCCTCTTCAAACATCGTCAGGCATCCTTTTCCTTGGTCGAGGGTTCCATCGATCTTTGCATCGAGGATCATTTCGCTTAGTTTTTGCTGGACTGCTGACAGTGGAAGCCCGATTTGCTTAGCAATGAACTCAATCTGGACTTCACTGTACGGCTCGATGATTTTTCTCAGGTTGTCTTCTAACAAAGAATCATACAGGTTGTTGATGTGAACCTGGAGGATGTTTGCATCAGACGAAATGTTGTCTGCATAAGTCTCTTTTGCCTTCTCAAAAGCAAGTAAGTTTTGTTCCTTCACTGCCTTAGCAATCTCTCTCATTCACTCGAGGTCTCTTCCTTGGTACTTCAAGGTGACTTGAGAGTTGAGAAGATTTAAAGCGTCGCTGCTGAGCTTATTCATTATTTTTGATAAAAGCATGTACTTCAGTGCTTTGCTGGCAAGGTCACGTTCGTCAAGAGAATTAAATCCTTCAAAGCTTTCGTAAAAGTATGAGTATGCTGTATTAAAATCCCTTTCTTCTGCTGATATAATTCCACTTTGAATATCTATCTGAGCTTGAAGCAGCGGCACGATATAGATTGAAGTACTTGCCGTCTTTACTGAAGTCAACGCAGCCTTTGATTTTGGAATATTATGTAATGCGTGGTATACTTGACTCTCGATCAGCTGAATTTCGACAAGCATATTTTTATCATCTAATTTCTTCATTTCATGCAGGAGAGTTCCGAGGAGTTCAAGCGACTCTGTATATCTGAATTTTTTGAAATATAACTCTGCAAGTTTTGTTTGGATTCTGTGTCTCAAGAAGGTCCTCTTATTCTCTTCGCACCAATCGACAATTTTTAAGCAAAGCTCGGTAAGCTTATCTTCGCTTCCTGGGATTCTTGCAGTAAAGTCAAAGATCGTTCTCACAATCTTTGCAGTTTTAGACTTCTGAGGTATTTCTTTTAAGATCGGAAGAATGTTTTCAAGTAAAGTTATAAGTTCGTCAGCCAATTTCTTTTCTGAAAATATATTAGCTAAAGAGTAAATAGCTTTTTCTTTGATCTTTACAACTTCTTCACTATTGTCTGAGTGGGCGATAATCTGCTCATAAGTTTTAATTGCGCCGCCTAAGCTTTTTTCTTCGTCTACTGCATCATATGCTTTCTGTAGTTGTTCCTCAACGCTCATCTTTAGATTTATAAACTTAAAATTTAGTCGAATTTATATTCAAAAGTTTATAAATTTACTAGCAATAATTTCATAATTATTTGAATTCTAAGATAAAGAAAATGAACGTTAGTGGAAAGAATGACAGGCTTCATAATATTTTGACAAGCAACAGACAGTACGCGTTATTTTTCAAATCCTGTGACGATTTTAGCTTTGATTTAATAATTGCATTTACCAAAATATCCTCTAAAAATTATTAACACGTTCACAGTAATTTTAATTGTTTTCCTCAAGGCACTGAAATACAAAATGCAAGAAGAAAGCAAAGACAGTCGCACCATTAGAAAATAAAGTCGCTCAGTTGTTCGAAATATGCAAAGCCATCTCTTTGCTTGTGATGAGTAGCTCAGACTATCATAATTTCTTAACAAATGATACATTTTATGAAATTGAGAATTCAGCATGAATCAACGATCTGTACTCGATAGTGAATGCGATTGTATTCGGCACTAAGTAACTCTAAAGAGAACAGTAAGGACTCAATGTGTCTTTTCATCAACTTACATAGCGAAAAGAGCAGTAAGCTACAGACGGAAGAACTTTTCGAACTCACCGCGAGAACAGCTTCAAGTCAACGATAAAGAAAATATCGATATCAATACCAAGTTTGAAAAATATAAGAAAAATAATACTTTCTTAGACCAAAGGAAAAGCTTAGAAAGAATAACGTATCTTCGGATTTATAATTTATAGCTTCATGCAGAATTTATCCACTGATTACGGAGTAGAGTCATCGATTAAAAACGAGGAGAAGAATAAGCTTTTAATCAAGCAAAAGTAGCCAGATGAGCAACCAGTCAAGCCACACTAATATTCCTGAGTAGCCTTTGTGTATTATCTTCAACAGCCAGCAATATCTTATTGATTATAGAAAGGAAAGCACAATTGTAGTCAAGGAGTTTACGACCTTTGCGCAGAAGCCGTGATTTGAACTTCCTGTCGAACAACCGTCACTACAGCCGAATAATTCAAAGTGAGTTGTGAGAAGTCATCCTTATTTCAAATCAAAATATAATAGAGATGCGAAAAGCTTTAGTGTTAACAGATATAAAAATGAAATCACAATCAGTTCTGACTGAAATGTCGCAGTCAACGACGACAGGTGAGTTTTTGTATAAAACGTATAGAGAGCTGTTTATAAGCCCGAAAATTGAACCTTATTTTAACAAAAGCAACTGAACCCAAAATAACTTTGAACTTAATTCGAATGATGAAAACCTCGAATATTTTGAATTTGAAAATAGAGGTCCTGGAAAGAGCTTTCATTTAATACCGAAGTAAGCTTGATGCGATTACATTTAGGAATCAATATCAGTATGTGAGCATTCATCATGATGACCAGAATAACTCAGGTTAGTTAAGTCTGCTTTATCTGTGTAGATAAAGAAAACAACGGAATTAAATCTAACACGCAAAGCTGTCCAATAAAATTTAAAAGCTCGACTCCAAAGTTAGCCCGTCCAGAGATAAGCAGTTCGAGGCATAAGTTAAGTGAAAAGAATCATTCAAATTATCAAAAATACAACAAGTCGATAAGCAACCCAAGTTTAGATGCAAAGCTCTATCAGTCGAAAATATACGATTTGAAGAAAAGAAGCAAAGCGATATATGCAGCAGACGTGTACAGAGTCGATAAGGTAAAGAAACCAACTGCAGCGTGTGTTGATTTGAGTAACTACAACTCGAATTTTACAGAAAAGTCAAAGCCTTATACAAAATGAATATGCGAGGTGAACTCAAAACTTGAGAAAGAAAACTTCGAATCGTCTCTCATGTCTGTCGGATCAGGTAATAAATAATATCAATTACTGTTGGGTAGATCTATCATCAAGGAATCGAGACTATAGCGACGGTGATACAGTTAAAGATAGTGGGACTCTCGGTGAAATCACAGAAAGGATTCAAGAAAAGACTCCAAGTATCGCTTGTGGAGAGTACTGTAAGAATCTTACACCTCAACAGGAAAGAAACTACATTCTTAAAGCAATTCTGACGCTAATGAAATAAGAGCCCTGAATATGCGAGTATTGATAGACAACGAACCGAAATTGGTGAACTGATATACTCTTTAAAGTATTCAGTAAGAGGTGATAAACGATACTTGCTACCTCAGAACTGGTGGTACAAGTGGTGAGACTACACTAATTTCAATACATCTTTATCAATAGCAGAATTGGAAAATGAAAAGTTGTACCTCAACTTAATAGAGAATGAATACTCCCCACCTCCTCCTATTCCAAAAATCAAGCTCGGTAAGAAATCATTGCAAACTCAGTAATTTTAGATAGCTATGACATCATTTCAGTGCCTCCTTTAATATGGAGATATTTCTTCAACTGGTATGAGCCGGGGTTTGCGGTTTCAAGGGAGATAAAAGCAGATAAAATGACAAACCAGAACTTCATAGAAATGAATCCCGACCAAGACCACTCACATCAGATGAGTTTGGAGTCAATTATTGAATAAATTGATGAGTTAATAGCAGTATAAAATTGCTTTAAAGCTGTATCACAAATACTCTTGTCATTTGGATTAAAGTACATATAAATTACAGCAAGTTTGGTCTGTGGAGTGACAAAATCATTACCTTTTCTATTACCAAGACATGACATTGTTAAAATTAATTTTAATAGAGATCGAGTGATTGATGGTCTTTTAGCTCTGCAAAACTGAAAAACACAATTATATATTCTTCAGGTTTTTACTTGGTTTTTATTAACATAGATTATTTTGATATGAGTTTTTGATTGAGTTTCGGTGCTGATAACAAATTTTTTATGTTCTTTTGTGAGGAGAAAAAATGTTAGAGAAGGTGTAGATAAGGTAATTTTTTATGATGTAGTGGTTTAGAGTATTAAATATGAAGATTTAGATTATTGAAGTAGATATCGAGTTCAATTTTTTAATTAAAATTTTAATATTTCTAATAAATATTAACTTTTACTTAAACAAAATTTGAAACAGTTTTAAATGAAATAGTATTATATGAAGCTTAATATTAATCAAGTTATATGCAACATCTGCATTTATATGTTATACCTCAGATTTCGAATGTACTTATTTGTTTTATTTTGCTTTAATCTTTCCTTCAAAGTTGAAGTACTATTTTCTTTGCGAAACCTCATAAACTCTCCAATTGCTTTATTCAAACATGCAATATTTTGCCTTGCTCATCTAATGATTTCGTCGTCACTCTGCACATCGTCGTCCATTTCCTAAGCCGTGAGAAGCGAGTCCTTACCGCGTCAATTATATTTTCATTTCAAAGCCTTTCGAGTTGATGACATCGCAGTCTCGGTAAGCTAAACGCATCATCAGTACTGTCAAAAGTAACCCAAAACAAGAAATAGCCTACCTAAAAACTCTCTATATCCCTCTTTCTTATCTTTAGTGTTGATTTTCAAATAAACTGGCTCTGAGTTGATAAGTTCCGGTTTCTCTATTTGCTGTTCATTAAACTCCGGCTCTTGTTGTCCATCTCAGTGCCAGTTGTTACTAAATAGCGGTGTTAGAGTTTCACAGTTGCTCAGCACAAAAGCTTAAATAATGAAGTAAAATAGTAACTGTGTGATAAACTAAACTTAAATTCACAAGTAAATTCATGCAAAGTATGCTCATAATAAATTTAAAGATTATAATAAATGATTTACAAACAGTAGTTATCGAATATCAACTCATATTTGTGAATAAGTCGACTCAAGTCTTAGTCCACTATTCATAAAAACTAAAATACTTAAGGAGTCTATTGATTCTAAATAAATTTAAAGCAAGAAATTAATAAATTTTCTATTTAACTTAGAATGCAAGTTTTGATACTATTTACAAATACTAAAGTCTTTGCTTTTTGATGTAATTTTAAATTGCAGTGATGTTGAGGCTTGCTGCTTACTTGAAGTAATGTGCCTGATCATCATATCAAAATGGCATTCAGTCGTATTCTTCTCTGTAGTCTCTTTGGTCTATAATTTAGTTAGCCGACATCAAATAAATGATTGGCGTACTGATTTGGCTGAAGCCTCGTTTGACAAGCTCAGCTTCTTCTTGGCTCTGATCGGCTAACTGTTGATCATCACATTCGTTATTTTGTCCTGGGACAAATATTCTATATTAAAGTGTGAGAGTTGCAACTATAGACTTCGATGTATTGTCGAGCACACGTCGTCATACATAAGTGTTAATGTCGCAGCTTAAATTAATAGAGACGTACCTCCAATACGACTTATTTGGTTCGTTAATGGTCATAAACCATGTTAGAAGAGCTCTGGTCGACTGCGTTCGCCTGGCTGTGCATTTGGTCGAAGTAACTTTCAGACATATACGCTCTGTACATGTCATTCATTTGCGCTTCGTTTGCGTAAGGTGGCATAAATGCCGGACCAAAATCGTATCATGGATATGGATACGATGCAAACGGAAACAAGGGATAGCCTGGGTATCCGTATGGCTGAGACATGCCCATCGATGTACTCGCACTGCTCATCATTGTGTCTCTTTGGTACATGTCTTGATACACTTCATCGTTATTTATCATAAGGATTCGTCGCTACGTTATTCGATTCGTCTGTGTTGTTTATTTTGACGATTTCGAGCTCTGTGATAACTTTGATGTTCTTTTGGTCTAAATTTTTCATTATAAAATATTGATTATAAAAGGCTCAGTATTTATACAAAGTGTTTGTAAAATATTAACAAAATTGCACTCCTACCTTTGTCATTATTGCCGCCGGTGTCAAGTTGGCTATTGTTAGAATTAATTGCATCGAAATTGAAGTCGACGTCTTCATCCATGCGGTAGTCTTCTTTATCGTGGATTTGTTCTCTGAGACTTTGAATTTTCTATATGCTAAGCTGAGTGGACTTACCATGACGTGTCGCTTGATGTTTTTCCTCATTAAGTACTGAACTCGTGGTAATTTAAGTTTGTGTCGTTCGATAAGACTTCGCAAGTTAATTCAAATTTCGGCTATCGACTTTTGCGAATTAATGTCTTCAGACGAATCTGGGTCACTTGCCCAGGCAATTGCAGACTCGTTGTCAGTACGTCTCGTCATGGATGATGCTGAAGCGTAATTAGCAGAACTCTGAAAGCTGGTTGAAATATTGCTGTTATTGATCATCTCGTTGGTTGTGCAAATATCTAAAAGTTGTAATTATATAAATATATACTATTAAGATATTTTTGTATCATTTCATTTAATTTAGCTCACAATACTGGGCGCCAACGTTGGCCCGGTCGGCTGCAAATTTAAATTGAACGAGTCGCCGAAACAAACTTCTATAATAATTTGCTGGGCCTCGCCGCAGCAGCGTTAGTACTTGGTGGGCTTGTTTCCTGGCTGGTCTTCGGCTGCGTCGCCCTTGTCTCTCTTCTTGAGCAGCTCTTCGAAGTACTTTCTCGAGAAACTGTAAATGTCTTCGGGGTTGTTCCTGATCACCTACAGGCAGTCAGCAGGCCGGGCGACGACGGCGGGGCGGACGCAAGCTTACCTCTTTGGAGTAGTTTTTGAGGATGCCGGGCAGGTCGTCGGGGACTTCGATTTGGTCGGCTGAGAATATTCTCATTTCTCTGAGGTCTGCCATTATATTTATTTTAAATTAATTTCAATTTCTAATCTTTAAATTACTTTTAAATAACCTTTATAGTTTAACCTTCTATCTTACATTCTCATGAATCTAAAAAATATTAATATTTTAATTTTTTTGAATAATAATACTTTTCAATCACGTTAAATTAAAAAAATTATATTAGTACATTCTTATTTGTTAAAATTACTAAAGTAATAAATTTTGCACTGTTTATTGAACATATAATTTTTAACCGAGCAAAATTTATATTTTTAATGAGACTAAGTGTAATATAAGCTTGACAATTTACTATTTTGCTTGTGGTATCACTCTCTCAATATTAAGCTATGTGACTGTAAACAATTCTACTTTTAATCATTTTGCTATTTAACAATTTAGCTTTTATAATTACTATTAAATTTTAAAATCAAATGTTTTAGTAAAATTCAATTCTTCTAAATAATTATTAAACTCGCATAATTTATTAAAAGCAAAAATTGAAATTTTAAGTTTAAAAAATATTTATTTTCCGATCAGCTTGTAAATCAGTGCTTTGTACAAGTACTTGGTCAGGAACTGGTCTTCATAGTTGACCTTAAATCCACCGCATATCTTCTGGCTTGAAGGATCATTCAGACTTGACTCATGTTCATCCTTCATAAGGCTGTCTCCACTTCTGAGCTTCAGTTCAGTTGTGTATTCCATTTCTTTGCGAGAGTTAAATATTTTGACCCAAGTTGAGCGTTCTTTTCTTAGATACGCAATTAGTTCATTCGATGCCTTTGCCCGGTCTTTATCTTCGTATACTATAAAGCCTTTGAGTTCGTAGAGTGATCGATCTCGGAACGGTTTTATTCTGTCTGGCATTACAATACGCTTTTCCTCACCTTTGCTTGCGTACATCACAAGGTACTTTGGCAATGAGACCGTTTCAGACACAAAGTGGGATTGAGGCACGTTCTTTTTGCATTTCCGACACTTCTCATTGACTTTTCTGATCATCATGTCGATTGAGTTCTCTGTGAATCTGTATATTTTATCTTCAGTTCCAGCATGCGGATACACCTTGCTTGTATAGTTGTCGAGCAGCTCTGAGAAATCTGATGCTGGCGGCATCACGAGGTATATCATCTCAACCATATCTGTGTGAGGAAGGATCTCGGTGACTTTTGAAAATGGATCATCTTCCAAGTCGATGTCAATACTAAATAGCATTCGGTTGATTTCCTCATCGGTCTTGTTATCATACTTGAGCTTAAGCTCCTGTTTGTAGTAGGTAAAGTCAGTGACTCGTTCTCTGAGACCCTTTTCCGATTCCATCTGAGCATCTCTGTCCATGCTGAACCCTTCACGCTCCATTTTTAATTGCCTAAGGGTTTTGATGATATTGCCGTCTTGCTTGTATTGAATTTTTAGCTTATATCTGAAGTCATTTGGCTCAAGATCCATATATGACTTGTAGGCATCTTCAACTGAATTTCCAAGTTTTTCATACTTCCTAATAACACTTTTGTCAAATGTCTGGATAAGCAAAGTCCGAATGGCGCTGAAGATCTTCATATTTAGCTTTCTGCTCTGCTGATTGAAGTCAATTCCGACAAATCTCGGATAGGTTTTGAGTGTTTCTTCAAATGACATAATGTGAACAAAGTCTTTGATTTCAATAGACTTTTGCTTTTTTCAATTTCATATGCAAAGATTCCACTTTTATCTCCTTCTCTAAGCTCGAATGTAATGTCTTCATTTGTAATTAGTGAGTTCATGTAAACGTTCATTTTTAAATCTGCCAAAACGAGGTCTTTATTCCTGACATCAAATCTTTTTTGAGTCGCAATAATTGTGTTTTTGATATCTGCAAATGAATATGCGCCTGGATTCAAAGGAATATCAATTTTATGATAGTCATTGTATAGCGGATCTCCAACAACTGATATCTTTCTATTTTGTTCATCCTCAAGTTGTATATACAATACTCTTAACTGTGCTCCTTCTTTCTTGAATGATAGTGGGAAACCTCACAGATAGAATCCAAGTTCGCTTTCGTCGTCTTTGTTTTTACAAAGCCCTCAAGCTTTTATTTTCTTGTACTCTCCTGCAAATATCGGGGGATGGAGTTGAGCCAAATGCGATATGATGTCTTCGAATCGGTCGGCGTCTCTGAGCTTTCTGAGTATTCCTTCATTCTCTGACTGCTTTCCTTTAATGACTTCTTTAGTGTATTCAAAGTCCTCAGGGTTATTATAGATCTCTTTGATGAACTTGATCATGGCTTCGTTTTCAAGAGCTTTTGCTGAATACCCAGTATGATACGATTCAATCTCAATTTGCTTTCGCTTTTCCTCAAGCTCCATATTTTTCTGTTTTATCGCACGACGCTTAAGTTTTTTCGCTTCTGATTCAGGAAGTGGTATGAATCGAACGCCTTTCTTTTCATTATCTTTGTCCTTATCGGACTTTTTTCTTTTTCGAATTTTAGACGATTTTTTATTTTTTACTTCTTCCTCCTCTTTGATGTCGTCTTCGACTTCTTCGAGTTGTTCGTCGTCTTCGATGTCGCTGCTGTTCATCGATAGCTTATCGATGTCTTTAATAAGGATATTGAGAGTCTCGTAGTCTTCAATATCATGTGAGTTTTGACTGAAGCAGTCGATCTCGATTAGTTCTTTAAAGCAAGGGTCTTTTTTATTGTCTTCGTCGGAGTCAGAACTCTCACTTAAATCGTCATCGACTGTTTTTGTATCCATAAGCAACGCTTTTACATCCTCGTTGTCTTTAAAGAAGTCGTCCTCGGGCTCATTGTCCACATTTTCTTGTGAGTTGTTCGACTCTATTGAATCTTTTTCAAGGTCAAGGATATCATTTAGATTATTAGAGTTTTGAGAATCGTGTTGGTTAGCACGTGCTAACTCATCATCTTCCTCTATATTTCGAAGATGAATGTGTTCCCCTGTGTTTTCAACTTTTTCTATAGATAATTAAAATAAACAAACTTACCTTGAATTAATTCTTCTTGAGATGACTCTTCTTTGATTTCTGTTTTAGTTTCAGTTTTGGTTTCTGTTTCTAGCTTGACTGACTTTTTCGGACTAGCACTTGTTGTTTCAGCTTCATCCGAATCTGTAATTTCCTCAAAATCAGAATTATTTACATTCTGATCATTATTTGTCTCCATGTCATCTTGTTTAATCTGTTCTTCGTGGCTCATATCAAGATGATCTGTTTCGAGTGCGAAGCTTTCATCGACATATTTCTTCGTTCAGATTTTAATATGAAGGCGTTTATCAAGATTCATACAGTCATTGTCGCAATAAAACACTTCTTTGCAGTCTTTACAGCAAAGCATGTTCTGTCCAGAGTCAGCTTTACATCAGTAGCCTCACGTAACATTCTTCCCCTTTTCGATTGCTTTCTGTACTTCAGGATTGGCGGTCACATTTTGATTGTTTTCATTCGTCATTTCTTGGTCAGTCTGTTCACTTTCTTCTTGCTTTTTCTTTTTGGCTTGTTCTGCCATTCTTTTCTTGCGCTCTTTGCCTTCTTGTATTTTCCGTAGTTTTTTCGCCTCCATTTCTTCGACGAGTTGGAATATACCCTTGTCAACGGTTTCAAAGTCATAGAATTCCTTCGTGCAGAATGTCTGCTGGAAGTACACTTTGAAGTCCCCGTGGACAGTCTTGCTATCTCCCTGCGCAAATTTATTCGACAAGTTGTGTTTTTCATCATCTGAGTCAGAGTCGCTGTTTTCATTGATCATGTATTCTTTGCCGAGCTCTTTGCCCGTGTTGATGAATCTTATCTGCTTTTGTAGTGAATTTTGCTTAAACTGCCAAATAAGATCGTTGGTGTTTTTGATCTCTAAAATAACAAGCGGGATTTCGTTTGGATCGTCGATTTTTACTGTGTGTTCAACAAGCTTACTTCCGTAGTTTTCTAATCAATAAGCAGGAATTGTAAAATCATCTGTGACATCTCCTCTTAAAATCGATGAGTTGTAGTAGTCTGTAAATGCTGAAAGAGAGGTATGGTGTTGGTTCAAAATCCAAAGCTTCATTGACTGCTTGTAGTCAAGGTTCAGACAACTTGGAATGATCTTGACTATATGCTTTTTGACATCGTTCCACTTAGCTCTTTGCTTGAGGATTAAGTACTTCGCAGAGTCTTCGAGCTTCTTGCCTCTTCGAGCGATGAAGACTTTGATCATCGGAAGATGTACTCTTCGGATGTTTTTGCGATCTGCAGTGAAGTAAGTGAACCTTCTGATCTCTTGTCTTTCGTACTCTTCCTCCTGTCAAATGTTTAAGGCTCCTGTGACTTCAAGCGTGCTGTAGTAAAGCCCATATTCTGACTTGAGATAAGTCCAGAGGTACTTATTAACGATGATGAACTCGTCTTTTGAAATATTTCGCCTGAGAGGAGTATTTAAATAGCTTGTTGGGTCGTTCCAATCAGGAAAGAACTCATTCTCATTCATCAGTATGTCTGTATTGTTGATCGGACCGGGATGCCGATTAGATGCACTTAGCAACTTGCTTACAGAGATCATACAAGGAGTCTTGTCTTTGATCGAGCTTGTTAACTGGTCAACTATATACTTGAAGCATATATAATCCTTCAGCTTATTTAACCATTTCGTGCTGAGGATATAGTAAGCAGGATCTGCATCGTTCCATCGGGATTCTCCTTGAAGCAAGAGCAACTCTGCGATCTTCCTGACTTCTTCAATTTTGTGTTTACATTGGTCGATATTATTCTTTCTGTCCATCGTATCTTTCGATAGTTTCTTATAAGTGATTTGTTGCGAACTATTTTTCTTTTGAAAGGGATTCATAAGTTCATCATCTTTGTCGACGTTTCCCATTCTCATTCTTGAGTTTCTCACATCGCAAAATAACGCGTGAAGATATCCTAAATTGTTTTTTTGTTAATCTTCTTTCTATTCATAGTACCGAGGAGTCTTCGAAATAGCACTCCACACTACCTCAACCATCACTCAC
>JAGYYN010022497.1:0-17862 GCA_021441665.1 Euplotes cf. woodruffi 2 WChen-2021 | reverse complement strand
TATCATCTCAGTTGTTCAAATGGGCAAATTCTCTCTCATTTTTGTTATAATGAATATTTCGATTGACCTTTTGCGATATATTAATCTTCGCGATGATTGATTCATTAGAAGACTCTTCAAATGAGGTAAAATTCTTCACAAATTTTGCTTTAAATGTAAGAGTTGGAGTAATAGTTGTTCTTAAGTGAGAATCGTTCATCCAAGGCTTTCAATCGATTCTTGCATCAATATTTGAACGAAATAGTTTATTTAAACTTGCAAAAGTTGTCAACTATCATATACTCAATGCCCAGTTGGTTATTTCATCTCTAGAAGTTTTCTTGATCACTTGCGTTCGCACTTATTTTGGTGTGTTTGTGAATACATAAATCTGCATGCTGATATCATTTCTGAACAAGCTCTTGTTAACACAATTAGCGTCAGTTGAAGTATTATCAAAAACAGAGACATCAAGTTCCTCAACCGAGACATCATCGGTAAAAATGCAGATAAGGTAAGGTCGCATTTTTGATATACAAATTCCATTAATTGGATTATCTGACCCATTTAAAAACCTGTATGAATTCATGACGTTCAGCAGATGCCGAACAGAGGCTCTAATATCAGTCTCGACTTTAGAGTGCTTGAAGTACTCCAGCTGTCTTCAAATATGTTCCTTTGGATGTTCCCATGAAGACTTGAGTCAATCTTTGACATCAGTATTCGCGAGGAAGTACTTAATATTAATCAGGTTCTTTTTCGCTATACACACGATAAATCTCCAAATTGTCAGCAGCGGTGAACTTACTCAAAGCTTCGATCATGTACCGAGCCTGGTGGAAAAACGACATCATTTCTGGCTTAGTTCTGCGCAGCATCGTAGGGGACGTATCGACAACAAATCCAACTTTCATTTTGATTTAATATTCAATAATTATTTACGCTTTCGTATCTTCAGTAATCTAAAAATTATAGTAAAATATTAATAAATCCAAAATTTAAATTTAAATAAACAAAGGGTATTAAAACCACAAAAATAGCTGATTTATAAATTTAAAATTTATTAAAAATATGCAAATGTGTTATTTTTAATTTTATTTTTTAAATGCATTTTTAATAGCTAAATCATATTTTTTTTATTAAAAATATCAAAATTTATCTAGTCAGTGATTATTAAATTTTAGTGTCCTTTCTGCCAAAAATAAGGAAGGAGATATTGAGATAATATTGGAAATTAGTATTGGCATAAGCGAGATTCAAAATAAAATTGAGTATAAATAAAATTAAATGGACTTCATTGTGTTCAATTTTGAGAACGAGGATAAGACAAAGCAGTTTTTAATCAGAAGAGACGATGTTACTTTAGGCTACTTAAGATTTCAAACCCGCAGATTGTTTAATATATCAGAAAGACAGAAGTTTGCACTCTCTTATGAAATAATTAAACATCATGATGGCTCTCATAGTCCGACAAACAGACATTACTATTGATGAAGGCCAAAATTAAGGCCAGATAAGTTACTTGTTAGTGATAAGCAGCTTGCTAAGGTACGAAGAGGCAGAAGAAAAGACCATTTAAACACTGAAATTAAAATTACTGTCCATACTGCCCCAGAACTTGTTGAAAAGTACTACGAAGAAAATGCTTCTCCTGCTCAAACAAAAAGAACACAGGAAGATGCATTCAAAGAGAGACAGCCTAAAATTAAAAGCAGATCGACACGTCGTGATCTTTTAAAAGGATCAAAGAGTTCATTAAAGAAGTCACAAATAATAGAATCATTCAAGTCGCCAACAAGAGTGACGAAAATTACGGCTGATAATACGTATAATTACAGGTTACCTCCTTTTATTATCGAGACCTTTTGGAAGACAATCTTGAACTCAGAAGATAACATGAAGCTTCTTAATAAGCTGTACATAAACTTAGAGTCAAATCCAAAAGCAACATACAACATTTTAGACTACCTCAATTCACTCGATGGCATCGTGCGTAAGATAGAAGTCAACCTCGGCATTCAAGATCGAGATCTAAGAGTATTTCAAAGCCCAGACAACGACGTCTGTACTTGAAGCCCTCGAAACTCCACCGATCGAGATTCAATATTTTCCTCTTCGATACACAAACGGCTGGATGCAAAAGTAAGAATTGAAAGCAGTGTTCAGACTGAAGACCCGCAGCCTCCAAAGCCAGTTCAGGAAGAAGAAACTAAAATCGACATCGGTATTAAGATTCTTAATAAAATTTATTTAACTTCTTTAATTATTCGTTGTTCATGATAGCGATGATTTTTAAAATATGAATTTATATTAACTTTAACTATCAAAAAATAAATATAATTGTCAGTAAAGCTAACGTAGGTTTAGAATACGATTCAGACGACGTATTTGCGAACAATCCGAGTAGCCTGATGCTCAAAAAGATAAAAGTTGTGAAATAAAGTAAAACCAGTCATCCCAGAGCTCCCAAAGCTTCCTTCAAGAACCGAAATTGTAAAAGATGACACATGTCCGTCTTGCCATAAGCCTCGTATGTCGAGTCGGAGCAAGACGATGGGGATGCGTAAAGCTGAAAGCCCAGATATGTACAACAATGATATTATTTCGAGTGACTCGTATCGCACTCCGCATTATAGAAGAGGTAAAGACAGCGTTCAGATTGGAACTTCTGCAAGAAACTCAAAAGAAAAAATTGAACCACAACCAGACCCAAATCTGAATAATAGTGTATCGCCAGACAAGGCATCTGTTGAAAAATAGCTTGTCTCACGATACTCCATCAAGACGCATGCGCAAATGATGCATTGATAAGCTGAAAAGAGAAGAATCTGAGAGATCGAGTCTGAGTTCATTTAGGCGATCGCAAGATTCGTCTTTTAACTACTCAAGCAATAACTTGCTTAGGCACTTTAAGAAAGGTTCAAATAAACGAAGGACAGCTAATCAGACGAGAAATGATCTTAAGGAAAAGATCAAGAGCAAGACTGAAAATCAACCCGCAAATGAAGGTGATAAAAATAGCAAAGAATCTTTCCATAATCCTTCAGAAATCGTGAACATCACTACACAGACAATGTCGAAACAAGAGAAAATTCAAGCAAAGAATAAAATAAGATTTCAAGTCGATGAAACTGTTGATCCCAATTCACGGTCGAAGACGAGTACAGCAGTGAAGAGGCGAACGATGCCTGGTCATCAAAGTAGGATTAATGATCTCAAACAAAAACTGGAGGATAATAACAGACTTCGCAATCGAAAAGCAAGCTTAATTCAAAACCTAAGAAAAAACAAAGAGAAGGCAGATCAGAATAATACCTGTATTCTGCCTCAAGTTATCAATGATAGAGTTTAAAAATCAAACTTTTTCACTAAAAACTAAAAGAAAGCTAAATGAAAGCAGTTCAAAGCCTCATGATGAATATTCGAATGTTACAAACTCTAAAGGATTTGGTAATGAAAGACCAAAGTTTATTCGTCAGCATCCAAAAATTAGAGACTTCCATCCAAGCAATAAAAGCGTGCAGAACCAAAATACAAGAGCGCAAGGAAAAACAGGTCGCAATTCTTTGATATCAAACAAAGATTTAAAGCACAAAGGAATAAAATAACACATAACGAATCCATATTCCACAAAAACAGCTAAATTTCAATACAGTATTTAAAGTTGAATGCTTATATATTATTAAAATTTAATATCAAAAAGGTATTCGTTGCTCGATCTGCACATCTATCACCTTTCACTCTTCTTACCTCTAACACATTTCTATAGCAAAAAAAAATGGACTACTACTGCATAAACTGCACTCAATCTTTATCTTGAAAAGGTATAAAAATCGATTAAAATCCGCATCCCACATCCTTTGTTTCCACCCACCCCTGCTTCTTCTGCAGTAATATTTGATATAACTGGTGTCAGTAATAAATCCGACTCCGCTGCAATCATTCCAAATGCAATACCTAATAGACTTAGGTTACGATTACTGCATTTGCTATTTACAGGTGAAATGGGACTTTGGGATTGTGAATGTGAGAAAGCAGTGGAAGGAGATTTTGGACATGATGGGGAGGGTGTTTGCATTTTTAGTTATTTTTTATTTATAGAGGAGTTTAGACAGGTTAACTCGATACTTTATGAACAGGTCGTCCAGAAAAATGACTTCTTATCGCAGGAAAAGAGATGAATTGTTAAGTTAAAGTCGTTTATACAGATTAGAGACGCAAAACCAAAAGTGCACGGTAAGAATTTATTTTTTGTAACAGAATGACGAAAAGCTTGAATCAGACCATTTTTTACATAAAATATCGATGTGTGAGACTTGTCAATAGATTTTTGTAAATCTTTATTTTGATTCATGATTTGTAGAAAAGATTTTTTAGGTTTTATAGCAGAAATTTTAGATACTTTTATTAAATTCACTTAAAAATGAGAACTTTTGAAAAATAAAATTGATTAAAACTTGTCGTTGCGATGTGTCTAAATGCTATAATATAACATGCGTTGTGAAAAATGTAGTGTTTAATACATTATTTTGGAGATTTAACGGCTCTGATGAAATATTCGAATATATTATATTCATCAATAAGTGCTTACGTTGTAATGTAATTAAGAAATAAGTTACAATAAATTGTGTAAATTTTGATAAATTTTCTGTGAATAAGTCAACATCATAAGCCTTACTTGCAATCACATCATCGATTTCGCAATGAAGTATGTGTAAGAGTCAAGAGGTTGCCTCTTTCTTTAATCATGAATAAATAAATCATGATGCGCATTTATATCATTATCGCTCAGCTTCATATTTCAACAGATATTCATCTCTAAAAGCCATAAAATTAGTTTGATTTAACCCGAATCTTGGTCGATTGGTTACGTCTCTTCAGCGCATGATTTATCATCATATTTTTCCTTTAACAAATAGACAGAAAACCCTTCTTAAAAACAGCATTGATAACAGTAAATCTCGCTTGGTATACAGAAACAAAGTACATTATGAACAGGTTCCATTCTCCGAAATCTGAGTTAGATTTCATTCAAGGTTGAGCCAAGTGCGGCTTTTGTTATTCTAAAATAGCCAACTTCCCGAAGTTTTAGTCCCACTTCGCTTACGTTGCTTATTCGCAATAACTACATATGCATTCTTTAACTATTATGAATCTGATATCGGCATTTCTTCGATAAAGTCTTCGTCAGAAATTCTTTCGAATGCATCACTGAAAACTCTAAACTGATACTGCTTTCTTTTGCTAAATAGTTAATAATAAATACTATATTTATTCACGATTCTCTGTGTCTTTAGCAATTGGATTTAATAAGAAGTTAAGGTTAGATAGTCGCAGTCGTAGTGGTATTAAACAATTTATAAATAAATGAAGGCTATAGAGAAATTGAAACTGTCTTCATTTGGAGTTCATACGCATTTTTAATCTTGAGTCATTTGCTATTGTCATCTATTTCGAGCTTTATCGTATAAAACTCGAGTAAATAATCATTATATATACGTTGCAATTTTAGAAATCATAATATCATTTAGTTATGAATGCAAGATTAAGTTAAGGCTAGTTTTATCATCATCACAAATTGTGTTGATGATGGTTATTTGTCATCATGAGTACTTTGTAAATACTATCAAAACTAAATAATACTTGTGAAAAGTGCAGAACTCATGGTGATAGAGAAAGTTAAAAATAATTAAATTGGAGTGTCGCATTCTACATCAGGATTTTATATGAAGGATATATGAAACTTGCTAACTTGTTAACTTTAGGATTCTTATCAAAAGAATCAAAATTAGAAGACTTTAACGCCAACAGATCAAAAGATGAAGAAGTCAAACACTTTCATAATTATAAAGAGCTGAAGTTTGCAGCAAGAGAGGAGGATCCATCGATTACAAAGGAAGAGATCTATGAAAAGTTGCTCAAGCCATATAAACATCAGAAGTTTATGAGGCGAGACCCGCTCAACAACAAATTTAAAGCTTTCTACATCTGCAAGTACAATGGCTGCGATAAAGAATTTACTAAGACATGGAATTTACTCGACCACGTGCGTATGCATGAAGGGGTCAAGCCGTATAAGTGCTCGCTTTGCAGAAAGTCATTCACTCAGAAAGGCAATCTGAAGAAACACTTGAAGCAGCATACTCTGAGAACTTTAAATGAAAGGAAAAGATTTAGATGTGAAGTGTGCAACAAAAAATATACTGAGAGATATAACTTAATTGTAAGCTCGTTTCCTTTGTATTTCTGTTATTAATCAGGTGAAAACTTAGCTGTATCAAACTTGTATTAATTTCCTTGCTTTAGGGTCATATGAAGACTCATGAAATGGAACCAAATGGAGAAGTCAGCTGGACTAATGATTTTATTTGCTAATAAAAAGTTGTAAAAACTCTGTTTTTAAAAATAATACTTTATAATCCAAAATTTTCACCCTGGCATTCAGCTTTATTTATTGTTATGCATATAAATTTTGTATTTTATACCTGAAAAAATAATATAGCAACTTAAATTTAAAATAAACCTAGCCTATTAAAAACCACGAATAAATTATTTGTTGCCACGTTGCCAAATTCTTAATTATCTTCCTCCCTAAAACATGTACCTAGCAACGAGTAACTTAAAAATATTCCTCTCTGTCCCTTAAATCCTCTGCAATATTAACTAGACTCGACTATACTTGCTCAGCAGTCTGGATATCAAAATTTTGGAGAAAGAGCAATAAAAATAGTCTAAAAATCTGGACTAAAATATTAAAAACCTGAAATAATCCGATATCAAGTTTTTCGTAACTTTACAAGGCGCAAGTGAGGATGCTTCATAAATCCAGTTGTATTTCTTTATGATGCAAGTTTATTCTTTATGATAAATATCAGCGAATCGGGCGGAAAATAATATCTAATCGCGAGTATTTTTATTATCTAAAACCGCAAATTTATTAGCAGATATTATCAAAAATTTACCTTCTTTTGAAAAATAAATAAAAAAACTAATTTTTTGTAGTTTGCAAAGACACTATATTTTTAAAGAATTATGAGTGTCAATGTGAAGCTGAATACAAGTTTTTATGCTTATTGGAAGTCGATGACGACTTCAGTTAACTTTAAATGATAAATCTAAAGTGTCGCTAATTTTAAACAAGGGTTGGATTAGTCATAAAAGGTAACCATGAAGCAACGAGATTGCAATTAGAGCTGAAAAGATCTGAATATTCAAATAATTAAATATCGACGAGTCGTATTTTACCGCTCGTTTAGATCTATAAGACTATTGGTATGAAATAAAATTGCTGCATTGTTATAACATCGCTTCGATATGAAAGTCACAATACTATTTTCATCCTGAAAAATTTCAAAAATACTTTAAGTACGTCTGTCTATGATTTTTAACTTTCTTCTTTTGCTTCTGACTTTTTCCTCATGCTTGTTTGAATTTCTTCTCCTTCCCAAGGTCGCGGGAAACACCTAAAATTTAATTATTAATGCCACGCACGAGTCAAAATATCTAATTTAATTCTCGAATATTTTGAATCCAAAATAAGGGTTATTTATCTCTAAAAACTTTGATTGGAAAACATTATCAAAGAAGACTTTGCTGCGCATTTATTTTCATCACTTTCTCGCTAGCTGATGATTGTATCTTGCACTTGTTGAGTTTATTTTTACTTAAAACATTCAAATACGTCAGCAGATTAATTCGATTACATCATAGTTATTAGTGAGACTTTAAACCTTTAAAAATGGTATCTGAAGAATTAACCATTGCAAATTAGCGATCACGCTCAGATACGAAATATCTAATGCTACGAATGCTTAAAGCTGCGCATTCGTCAATTAAGCAATAAATACTAATCACTTCACTTGTGCAAGATTCCCACATTAGTATTTATTAAGTTGGATACGCGGTAAATTGCCCATTTGCTATTAAGATTCTCAAGCGATATAACCCTGATTGTACTTGTAAATCGTCTGAAAAATTCATTTGAAGTTGGTTCTAATTAGCGCAAAGTCAGGTGAAAACTAACCAACACTCACAAATAATCTTTTGTTGCTCGGACTCCCCAAATATCAGGGAAATATTTAGCTATCTCTGCCGATTTACTTCATAGCAGCTGATTAGCGATAATTATGCGATTTACTGCTGCAAATTCATTGTTTATTTAATATTTTAAAAATAAGTGTTTTTATGGGTAAAATACTAAATAAGGAAGCGAAGGAAAGACTAAGAAATCAGAAATACAAAGGAGAGTTTATATTTATTTTTATTATTAATACTAATCGAGTGGAAATCTAATGCTTTAAAATATTTAATTCAAAAATAGTGTTTATTGAGTAATAATCATCAGTATTGATTGGGAAATCAAGTATCATTTATGAGAATATGTAATGAGTTAAATAAAAATATCTTTGAGAGTAAAATTGGGCTTATTTCTTAACATATCTGCAGCTATAGAGCTAAAAATACACTATGAGTTAGATGAACTCTTACCTCGATAATTAACTTGCTTTTAAAAGTGATCAAAACTCTGAAACAATACTAATTTTTGAGTTATTTACACGTCACATATAAATCTATTTATAAATGTAAAATAATCAGGTAAAAGTTACAAAATATCGCAAAACTTTGAAAATACAATAAATGGTTGAATCGAACGAATTTTCAGAGATCGCACAGTAAATAGGAAGCATTTTAGTTAAAATACAAATTGTAACGGGCAGCATGCATCTCGAAGTATCGTGTTAATACTGTTTGCTTTCTTCAAATATGTCATATTGACGATTAAAATGACTAGGTTTATTTTTAGACCAATCGACAGGTAATTTTCCAATCCCATGCAGATGCTTTAGGGTTAAATATAAACCCCGCTACATAAAAGCTTCAGGAAGCTTAATTTTCAAGAATTTGATTCTTTTGTTGAATCCGCAACAAAACAAGTCTTTGTTGGAAAGTTATATCTACTATGCATTAAGATGCAAGATTCATGCGATTTATCATCTTTAATAAACGAGATTTCAAGTTCAGCATACTCTATTTTCACGAACCCAAATGCGCACATTTAGTAATCTGCATATCAGTCATTATTTCCACAGCTACATGTAAATTTTAGTTTTTATCAAAGAGATTCTTGCTTTAAAGTCATTTCAAAATTATCGAATAAAATATCAAAAATCGAGCAAAATAGTATAATGAAGTACCAATGACAACCTGATCTCTGGACAGTATTATTTTACCATCTATCGCATACACATATCCCATATATCCTATTTACAATTACAAATCGATACCGTTATTAATTTTACGTCATTCATCAAAATACCTGGGCAAAGGATGAAAAAGTGGAGATAGCCTTACAAAACCACGATTTAGATATGCATATCACAAATAGAGCAACCAAAAGGATACCTCGATTCTTAATTAAAACCAATCATATCTTCAAATAAAAAATAATAATGATTATGAGTAAATTTAAATAATTTATATTAAATCTTCACTATTTTCAGCGACTTCATTCGCTTTTTTATTCGTGATAGCCAAATGTGAGTGTTGATATGAAAATACTGGACTCAGGGATAAGTGTTTGATACTGGCTGAGAGGAAATTTTAGAGGAAATATTGAGAAATACGCACGTAACAGCTTGAGAATCGATGCTACTTCCATCTTGAGTTATACATTTTTAAATCTATGAATCAATCAAGGATTCTTAATTGAAATAAATATAATTAATGCACAAGGTTGATAGTATGGAGACCGAGATTAATGATAAAGAATGAACTCCTTTTAATATACAAAGTAAGGAATTTTGGTATTTTTGATTTTCAATAAAATTGAAATTATGATATATCTTGTGGAATTAAAATTATAATAAAAAACTGTAAATATTTTGAAGTACGGTATTTAGATTTGAATTTGGATTATTTACTTTTAATCAAGTATAATTTTTTATTTTCAAAATATGATGCATGAACACAAAAATACTTTGATAGAGCAAGGATATCAAGAGTCAGCTCAAGTGATGAACAACTTAAAGCGCAGATACACAATAATCAAACGGAATACATTTGCAAATGATTTAAGAGGCATGCTTAAAAAGAAACGAAAATTCACTTTGATTAAATAAAGTAAATAAAGCAGACATTCATCGATTACCATTACCCGGCAGTCTTGAAGATGAGCTTCAATGTCAGCAGCAGTCGTTTTTCAAACAAGACAGACGTATTGTATCACCAAAATAACACGAATAAAAATGTATTTAAAACATTCAAACAAGACCCTGATACTAAAGACAAGCCGAAGGCAGATAGCACAGCGAGTCCAAATCAGTCTTACGGGATGGATAAGTCAAATAAGTCGAGAAATCGGCTGAAATTCGACTCGTCCCTTATCATCTCTGGGACTTCGAATACATTCAAGCAAAATAAGAACAAAATTCCGATTACAAATGCAGAACTTACTGATCTAATCGATCGAGTGAAAGCAAGGCAAACTGAAAATATCAAATGTGCAGAAGAAGAAATCAAAAATATGCCGTATGTCTGTAAAATGAGCGAACAAAGAGCCAGGAGGGCTCTTGATGCACATTCCCGCATTCTTAAATAAATGGAATAAAATTAACAACTTTATGACGAATAAACGGGCTAGCTGCTCTGGCATTCAAGGACGCAATTCACTTATGATGAAGTCTGATGCGTACCGGTATAAATAAAGAACTAATTGATAAAATAAACTGAAGCAAAAACCTAAGAGATCCGAATCCGATGCTAAATTGGGCGCTGAGCTTAAGAAACGCGTCTTCGAATAATATCGTTGATTCAAATAAAAATAACTTGATTAGTAGCTTTACTATAACTCCAAAAATCAGTAATTATGCGAATGAAAATCGATCTAGTGTATCTTTATATAAAACATGCATGCGAGAGTCTTGAATTGCAGATCGAAATTACGACCAAAGTAAGACCCTGACAGCGTGTTATACAATCCAGCAGCCTTCAGATGTTTATTTTCTTGAACCAACAAGTAAAAACCCGTCTGGAATTTGGTCAAGAAAATAAGTCTCTGCTAAAACAGTCCGAAGAACAAGAAACGATAAGAAAATCGCAGTTTAATATTTTAAAATTAGACAAATGCGAAGAAAATGAGACATCGCTGGTTCGATTCGTTCCAAAAAGCTTGATCAAAGGCTACGCTGACTGAATGCCGAGGCCAAAGCTGTTCAAGCAGTCAAGCTCGAAGTCAAGCATGAATAATACAATCGACTGATTAGAAGAAGCCGAGGCCAAGCCTGCCCAGCTTGTATATGGAATCGACAATGATAGAGATCTCACAACGCTCGAGATCGTTGGCTCCAATAAACTTTATTCTGAGATAAAAGCATGTAATAATATCATGAGCCAGTCAAAATTTTTATTAAAAAATCACTATGTCAATGAAATCGGAGAAGGCGAGCCAAGTGAATCAGAGGAAATAATTGAGCAATGATATTGCTAGATATCATTCAAGTTTTTTATTTTTCAATAATTTATAAAATTAGCATTCGCTATAAAATAATTTTATATTGAAAATAAAATCATTATCCTACTCTTTGCATCTTAATCCTCTCCGTGTGCTTCAATTTTTGCAGTTAACTGAGTGATAAAGTTTCTTTGAGCAATGATGATTTCCTCAAGTTCTTTGATTCGTTTTTTATCAAGCTGTGAAGACTGATTGACCGTTGCACTTCGCTTTTTATCAGAGAAATCAATCATGCTAAACTCGTTATCATTACTAGGAAAGATCTCATCATTATTTTCTGAGTGTTCTGAAGCTAAATAAATTAAGCGCTAATTTATACAGGAGCTTTTTTGGTTAAACATATCGTTGACTTCGTCTGGAGATCTTTCGCAGTATTTATTATCTTCCCCTTCACTTGATTTCTCTTCGTCTGTATTCTGATAATTTACCTTTTCAGGCTCTTTTTGAGGCTTTAAGCTATAAATCAAGATTATTAAGTTAATTTTTTAGTTTATAAATTTACCATGCTTGAGGTTTCTTATTTCCTTTTGAAATGGATGACTTTTTATTTAGCTGATTTTTGTCGAGTTTTGAAGTTATAAATTCACATCCGTCGAGTAATACGATTTCCTTCTGTTGAAGGTCTAAGTAAAGTCAGAAAATCAGACTAACCAGCATTTTCCTTTGTGCCTTTGGTTTTATTTTTAGTGTTTAGATGCGGTAAAGTTTTTGATTTAGCTAGATCGTAGTTTCTGCCGATCCATTGCTGAGTAAATTCCGTTTCTCTGTTGAAAGTTTTCTTCATGATTGCATTCTTGATATCCTCAGCGTACTGGTTTAAAAAGTGCTTCGTTCTTTTATTAGACTGTCCTTTGCTTAAAAATTTAAGCGAGCTGTAGTCGCTTGAGCTTTTGCTCAAGTACAGCTTTTCAACTGGAACGGAGTGAACGAGTTCTTTATAGAACCTCAGCTCATCGCGTAGAGCAGTGATTCTACTTCTTAAGCTTTCCATTGCTGCTATGAACCTGGTTCAAGTCCTATAGCGATTCAAATGTTAATTTTACATTATTTATAATCTGCAAACTGGTCGATGTGCAGTCGTTTGCAAATACTTTGCTGATCGCTGCTTTGTACCTGAGCTTTGCTGCGTTCTTCAAACTTAATCATTTGTTGATCGATCCAGCTGTTAAGAGTCTTGCAAATTATATTATTTTCCTGCTTTCTAAAGTAATTAGCATAAAATCACTACTTGTGGTGGTCAGCAGCAACAGCTAGTCTTTCGCTGATTTTGGTTCCAATAAAGCTAAGCAGTCCTGTAATATTTTGGTTTAAGTCTGATATTTCTTCGAATTTGGTGGTTGTTTTGATATCAATAATGCCTTTATCCGTGTCATTTGCAGAGCTGTGCTGTGCTAATGCTGGCTATATATAAACAATCAAAAGTATTAAATAATGAAATAAATTGATTAATTAATTTATAGCTAAAATAATTCGGATTATATAAAGTGAAGAAAGCTAAAATACTTAAAATTTTGATTTACAAAAACTGGGAATCATTAGAGTTAGTTCTATTTGCTGAGTTACTTTTCAGTCTTTTATTAATTTTCTCTATATGTCATCTCCTAATTCGCTAATCTTGGTTCACTTGATAAAATATTTACTTAGTAATTCAATCAAATTAATTATAACTCAGGTTGATTAAAATTTGATTCGTGACTAATTAGTATTTTTAGGATTTAATAAAGCAAAAGCTGATTTTAGATTGTGATGAATAGACTTAGGCTACCTTTTGACTTACTTCTGCACATTTATTAATCAACTCTTTTAAAGTATTAAAGTTCGTGCTGCTTGCTTCAATCGTATTGATTTTATTCGGAGAAATAGTCTTTTCGTCACTATGATATATTTTTTTAATTATTCTCGGATTTGTAATTTTACTCATTGTCAATGTAAAAATTAAAAATTAATAAATTGTGAGATTTTTACGTTATCTTTTTGAAATCAGGTGAGCTTTCTGCATCTGATTTACTTTCTTCTGATATAAGAATTAATGCGATTTTTGTGACAAAGAAATAAAAAATGTAGTTTTTGTGGCATATTGGCAAGTTAAAATAATCATGTTGAAGTGTTTACAACAATGAAAATTCAATATTCTTCAATGATTACCATTTTTATTTATTTTGATATCTCCTTGAAAATTTATGCTATCTCCTTGCTTATCAGGAGTCAATTTAAATTGTTTTGCTGGGCTAATTTCATCCAATTCATCAGGTCCTTCCATTGGTCGTGCTTCATGTTTATTTTTGTGTTTCTGAGTATGCCAAAGTATCGAGAGATGGGCCTTCTGTGCTGTGAATTAGCTTCTGATGGTCTCCAAACTCTGGGCTCCCTCGATCTGCTTTTTTCTTACTCTTCATTTATAAATAAAATTTATAAAGACTTTAAAGAAATAAAGTTATTTTTGCAATCTTTATTCTGAAGAAACAAAGGGGAGTTGATTTAATTAAAATAAACTATAAATAATATCGAGTACTAATATTAGTTTTATCAAAAATTTTATTGCGAATTTCGCTGCTAATTGAACTTTTATTCCTCTTTCACCAGATTATTGATATAGTTCTGGAGCTCTGCAACTAGCGATTTCTTTGTAGATGCTTTTGTCTGAACATCTCTATCAGATCACATTTGTTTCAGCTGCTTGACGGTCAACTGAGATAGCTTTCCGTTACTTAACAGCTCACTGAGTCTGTTATCGGTCATTTCAGCGTCATCTTGAGAAATAACTGCGTTTTCTATATTTTTATCATGAACATTTTATTATTTTGCTCTGCAAGTTTTATTGTGACTCAACTGGGAAAATGAATACTCATTGCTTTGATAAATCAAAAAAAATGAAGGATTATTTTTATCTATTTTTGAATTTAAAAATATGATGGTAAAATTTAAATAAACATAAATTTATCAAACAGTGAAATAATTACCTTGTTTTTCCTCTTCATCATCTTGTTCTTCAACTTTTACGCGTTTGTTGTTTTTGACATCAGCATCTCAGTCCATATCTTGGCTGTCTTCGAGTTTAGGCTCATTTTCATCCCGTTCTATGCATTATACAAGCTAAAAATTACTTCTTTTTCCGCCTTTTGGCTTGCTACGAGCTTCTTTTTGGATGTAGCCAAGACTGAAGGTGTCTTTCATCTGGTCGATGACCTACAAATAATTAATCAAAATACTGAATGTATATTTATACAAGTCTTAGCTGCGCGCTATTTGCTTTTAAAATTCAATAGTTTATTAGAGCCTTATCAACGCTTAATTTTTGATGATACGATGTTTATTTTAAAATAGCAAATTTAGATTAAATCAACAAAACAAAATATTTATCTCGAAGTTCTCTAAATACGAGTTGAATTTAGTATCAAATTATTCGCTTTTTTAATACAAAATCTTATATAAAAATTAAAAAATATCAAAAGAGAAGTCATAAATGATTAAAGTGAAAGAACAAATATTTTAGAAGCAGTTTTGTATTGAATAAAAGCGGTGTTTTTGTTACCTTTGACATCTTTTCCATTCCCTCGTAGTCAGGCTCGAGAGTGTCTTGTATTTCCTCTGGCTTCTGCTCGTTCAAAGCGAAAGACTGCAGGCCTGAGTAGAATTTTTGAATACTTGGATTTTCGAATTTTCTTGAGTCGAAGTCAATCGTCATGTTTTTAATGAACAACTTCGCTGTGCGAGTTTCTTCCTTTTCAGGCTTCGGAAGTCTTTCTGCAGTTGATAGTGATTCCTCGATACTTCTTAAGTCTTCTGCAAATGGTAAAAATACGCAGTGGAAGCCTGGAGGCGAATACTGCTCATTTGGATTGGCAGGTATTGACTCTTCCTGAGGAAGCAGAGCGCAAAATCGCATTGTTGCACATTCTCTCGGTACAAACCTCACCAATGCATATTTGTCCTTTTTGATTAGCGACTTGATCATTGCATGGAAAGTCTGAGAGGAACCTTTCATCACAATTTCATCAGGGTAGATGAAATACGACGGTCGAAGGTTCTGATACACTTTCAGAGTTGAGCGGGATTTAAATCCGACGAGTTTCATTCCTGGGTCTTCAAAATGCTTAATTTGCTTCATGTCCTTCACGCTTATATTAACTTTATTTATCCTTGACAGGAAAATGAGTTCCAATCTGGCTTCTGTAAAGAGACTCATTTGTTGTGTTTCATTTGTACTTAGTGAAGGTCTTCAGTTCTTTGTTCGTATTTTTATTAATAAACTTTGCATTTGGCTTTTTAGTATGCTTTGTTAAGTTATAGAACTTCAGGCCGACTTTCATTCCTTGAGTTAGCGAGAACATTCATTTGCCTAAAACGCGTTTATTTGAACTCCTTTAGCCTAATACGCCTGCTGAGGTCTTGAACTCGTAGATAAGCAGATTCGTAGTCTCTTAGCTCGCTTAATTCTTGCTCATCAACAGTAAGTATACTTGAGTAGAATAGTTTGACATCAAACTCTCTTTTATTTAAGTTTGGGTACGACATCGGGAACAGTTCGATTTCGATTTCTTCGTCGGATAGCGCTTTGCCTCTCTCAATAGCGTCTTTATTTTTCTTTAGGCATGCCTTTCATCGGATCTTCCTCATTTGTGAATAAAAAGATTCTTTTTGAGTACAGGTTCATGTCAAGAGCTTTAAACTGTTGTTGGCAAGTTCATAGCACATCTGAAAGAGAGACTTCCTTCTCGCTTGGCTTAAATCTGATTTCTTTTGAGTCAATCAAAGAGTCAAGAGCTTTTATTGTCTCAGCATTCGGTCGGTCAAGTTTTTCAAAAACATAAATACCATCAAAATTCAGCGAATTTTGAGTCTTATCTCAGTTGTATAGTATAATTCCAGTTTGGTCGGTTTCATTAGCAATAATTTTAGTCTTGAGGAAACCAACAGCAGCCTTTATGACAGTTTCAAAATTAGAAGCGGCGGTATCATTGAATTCGTTCTTCTGCATCATTTGGTCTCGTCAGTCGATAACAAAGACGACAGCGTCATTGAGTTTTTCGAGATCTCGAATCTCTCTGTCGTTGAGTCCGAATCCGAGGGTGTCTTCAATATCGTCTTCCAAAGAGATGATCTTATCTAGGTCTTTAAAGTTGTCTTCAAAATCCATGCTTTGCTGTTCGCGCAATTTTATTATTTAATTTTCATTTGACGCTGATAGCCGAAATTTTAGCATTTTGTCGCGAATTATTGGCAAAATATAAAGGCATCAGCAGAAGACAAATATGAAGGATAGTAGCCAACCCGAAAATAACAGTGACGGAGATTACGTTAATGACAACGGAGCACTAGACACCTGAATCAAGTATGAACCTAACTCCGACCAAATGGCCGAGATCAAACGCAAGATACTTCATATGGAAATCGAACAGCTTGAAAAGTACGTCAACGAAGAGAATTTAGATATCGTAAAAGCCCTTGTCACGACTGAAGAAAAGCACACTTTAATTTTTTACGCGATTAAGATCAAAAATGAGGAAAATTGATTAAAAATGGTTAAAGCTCTTGTTGAGAAATTAAATTTAAAGGCGAATCACACCGATGTATACAACCAAACATTACTATTTTATGCATGAAGGGAAGGGTACACATCACTTGTAGAGTACTTAATAAAAGACTGACATCTCAATATAAATCACGCTGATACGTACAAGCAAACACCAGTTTACTACGCTTGTCGAGAGAACAAGCTATCAACTCTTAACTTGCTTCTTGAGCTAAATGCTGAAATTGCAGTTATTGACAATCAGGGGCAAACTCCGCTGTTTTACGCGTCTAAAAGAGGACATCTTGAAATATGCAAGGTGCTCGTAGAAAAAGGCATCGATATCAACCACAAAGACAACAAAAGCACATCTGCAATTCAGATTGCTCAAAAGTCTAATAAATACGATGTCGTTAATTACCTCGAAGAACAAGGAGCTGAGGTTCCGAGTACCTGGAAGAATAATAAAAAACTTGCGAAAAGAAAGGCTAAAGCGTCAGAAAAGGTCGAGACTGAACCTCAAAATTACGTGCTTTCTGTGTTAAAAAACGGCAGGTACATCATGGCAAAAGAAAGCGATTTTAATAAAGACTTCGCAGCGAAATTTCCTGAGTTATACAAATGCCTTAAAGAAAACGACATCGAGGGGTTTAAGAGCCAAATTCCAGTAATCGACTTCCCTGAAGACATCCCGATCTACATTACATGGCCGAAGGTCGCTTTGCGCATTTTGAATCATTTAAAATAACCACGAGAACGGGTGGATGTTCAAAGAGCCAGTTGACCCGGTGGCGCTTGGAATTCCAGACTATTTCAAAGTCGTCAAAAAGCCAATGGACTTCAGCACAATTAACGAAAAGTT
>JAGYYN010022490.1:0-10866 GCA_021441665.1 Euplotes cf. woodruffi 2 WChen-2021 | reverse complement strand
ATTTTGAGGTATCAGGAGTCACACACAAAATAACTAGCACAAATGGACTCAACTGGCGCAGATAAGCAAAACCAAAGAGACGGAGAGAGTGCAGGCGGAGCCCAACCAGCAGGAGAAGGAACCGATCAGCACATCAACATCAAGGTCAAAAGTCAAGTAAGTCGCAGATTAATTTAGCTGAGTTAACTTTTTCTTTTAGGATGGATCAGAAATATTTTTTAAGATCAAAAGATCGACAAACCTCAAAAAACTTATGGACGCGTACTGCAACAGACAAGGAGTAAGTAGTGATTTATTAATCTTTTTTAGCTGATGAGCAACACCTGCAGATTTATATTCGACGGAGAAAGAATTAAAGACACTGATACCCCACAAACACTCGAAATGGACAACGGAGACGAGATTGATGTCATGGTCGAACAAACAGGAGGATTTGATACTTTTCAGTAATAACGGAGGCATCGGTGTTTAAAATCTTTCTTTTTAAATTTGATTCAATCTTTTATTAATAAAAAATAATTTTATAAACAAACAACACAACAATTATTGATAAAATAATTTAAACAATATTTAATTATCTTTATAAAATAAAAATACCAAATTTTGATAGTTTATGAGTATACAAAAATCGAATTAAAGTCTTAATATGATAATAAAAGTTAAAATAAAGTTAGTTTTATGCTAAATAAATTGCTTTCTCTTTTATAATTTATTATTAATAAAAAAGAGCTAAAATATAAAGATGGTAAGAGCTGAACCTCTTTAACCTCTTCTAGGCTGATAACAAAAAGGGTAAAAAGGGAGATGATAATGCCAAAGAGGAGAAGGTCGTCTACTACGGTCCACCAAAGCTCGAATTAGACTCGACTAAATTCGGAGTTTGCCATATTTTCTCAACCTTCAATAACACATTCATCCACGTTACCGACCAATCTGGAAGAGAAACATACGCCAAGGTCACTGGTGGAATGAAGGTCAGAGCTGATAGAGAGGAGGCCTCTCCATACGCAGCCATGCTTGCTGCCGCCGACGTCGCCAAAGAGCTCAAGATCGTCGGAATCAACACCATCCACGTCAAAATGAGAGGAAGAGGAGGTGTCGGCACAAAGACCCCAGGACCAGGAGGCCAGATTGCACTTAGAGCTCTTGCCAGAGCCGGAGTTAAAATCGGCAGAATTGAAGACGTAACTCCAATTCCAACAGACTCAACCAGAAGAAAGGGTGGTAGAAGAGGTAGAAGATTGTAATTATTATGACAATGCTCCTAAATCTTTTCAATACAGTGTGTTTACTATGCCCGAGGATAACAGTCTGCCTAATTGAATGTTTAATACTTAAATTCTAGCGATTTTAACCCCCTGACAGCAGTTAGATGAAAACTAAGCCAATGGTACCTTAAAACACATTATTACGATTTATTTGCTTTCATGTTCTGTTCATGCAGTTGTCTCATTTTTTGAATTTCGTAAAGATCGACGACAAATCACTCTTCATCACAGTGATATAATTTAATGCATTCCCTACAGAAAATAGTTTTGTGATTTGAGCAAAAGAAGTGTTTGATTCTATCACTGTGCATCTCGCATAATTTTTCTTCGAGGTCTTCCTCGTCCTCCTCCCCTTCTAAATCGAAGGTTGTGTTTTTCAGCACAGGGTCTTTTTCAACGATTTCGTAGAGAATGTTGATGTTCAAAGGCAATTTCTCGACTGTTTCCAGATTCTTGATGAGTTTATTTGCACAACGGGCACCTTACTCTTCCTTCTTTGTGAAGCTTCGTTAAGCAGTTTGTGCAGAATGTATGTCCTCAGTTGACGAGGATCCGTGGGATCCTCTCTCCAACGCTGTACTTGAGTGCTCAAAACTGGCAGAAATCTAATCCTCTAGATTCGTAATCCATTTTGGGAGATTAGTTGAAAAAACTAAAGGGAAAAGTTTTGTTTTAGAATATTAAAATCAATTATAACTTTATTGAAAGGTAAGATATGGACCGCATTGCGATCCGCTTCAGCTGACTGCAGCAATAGTGAGTCGATGCAGCTTTGCTTCGGAACATCAGATTTAACAATACTTTTAAAATTAAATAAACTTTGAGTATTTTTAATTCTCTTTCTGCCCCTGTTATTTTTAAATATCTGGTTTGGCTATTTTAATGCTTTAGTATGAGGTGCGTCAGAAAATTCAGCAGGCTTAGGTCGCCAAAAAGAGTCAGGAATTACTCAGTCACTAGTAAAAGCGTAGCTCCCGCAACCCCGCTCACGTTTAAGATCTTCAAGCCGACAGATAGAAAGTATAAACCTGAAGGAAACACCACACAGCCAAAAATCGAGAAAGTTAGTTATAATAAACCAGAGAAGGAATCAAAACTATGATTTACAAAAGACAAGGCATTTTTGAAGTTTCTGTCCCTTGTAAACTTGGAAAGCAAAGATAAAGAGTGTATCGCTATTTCTCGCTTGCTCGCATATAACATCCTCAATCAGCTGAAAGCTGACAGCAGTAGTGATAAGGAGACTTTTAAAGGAATCGCGTACGGCCTTCAACAAGTGCTTGCATACTTTGACAAACACAACCTGAAGATCGACGATCAAGATATCTTAAGTAAAGCGTGCTCTGTGTTTTCTAAAGATAACATGGACATTCACAAATTAGTTAGCTTCTTGATTAGTGGAGAGGAAGATAAAGACATCATCTTCACGAAGGAAATAACAGAAAAGCCATCTGAGTGCAACGTCGCGGTGAAGTACGGTATATCCATCGATACTGGCTACCGCTCACATACCTTCATTAACGATCAGCTCAACTACAGAGTCGATATGCAGCATCCGATTATTTACATCGGCGACGTGCTTACGATGGAAGACACAAAGTCTATAATCAAGTTCGGTTTAATGAAGCGAACCGATGTTATTTTTATTTCGAAGAACGTCAGCAGCGACATTGAAAACTACATTATCTCCAGAAACCATGAGACTCAAACTGGTATATGTTTGCTTGACCTATCAGAGTCGAAGTCTGAGCCAGATTCTATGATGAAGCTTCTGAGCTCAAATTTGACTGGTTTAACTGAAGTTAGCGGTAAACTGGCATTAAAAACAGCAGAGCGAGTTGTGATGGAAAGCAACTCAACTACGATAATTGACTCGTCTTTCTTCCTTAATGAAAATCTCCAGTCTTCAGACAGCTTCATGCAAGTTGTGGATATCCACTTAAGAAGCTCAAATGAAGCTTGGATTAATAAATTTAAGAATGATGTGATTGAAACATACGCTAATGTGAAAGATTCTAAAATTGGCATATTGCCAGATTTAATCACTTCGTTGCATTTTGCATCGAAAGAAATCAGCAATTTGATTAGTGACAATAGTAAAGTCTGCAAAGGAATCGAGATTGTGTATAACTCAATAAACTCGTATGTCTCTGCATCTTTAGATCATAAGTACGAATCTTCAGATAACTCATTTGAAGATATTATTAAGCTGTGAGTTGAAGACGGTACTTTTATACCGAAGTCTAAAGCAAAGAAGCTAATTATTGATACTGTAACTATATGAAACTTCATGCTGAACAACAGAGTCTAAATCAAATTTCAACTGAATAAGCTTTAGTTGCAGTCGATGCGACATGATGCAGAATACTTTTGTAATAAGGATTTGAATAAAAAAAGCTTCACCATAATTTTCTATTTGTTGATTCAACGTAACCAACTTGAAGATATAAAAAAAATATCTAAAATCTTGGTGAATATTTGCTTTGCATATCGAGTTTTGGTGCATTATTTGCATTCAAATTTCAGTGAATATTTTATTGCAAATTTTTTAATGTCAAAATATCTTTAACAAAGTTTTCAGTAGGCATTGGGCACGTCTCCGTATATTATTAGTAAATCATAAAGGTCAAAAAACCCAAATATTAAAGCCCGCCAATGTTATAAGAAAACATAAACAGCTTGTTAAAATTTACTAATCCAACATTTAGAGCGAATGCCCCGCGGAAAACGAGACTCTGAAGAATTTTGATGCGACGACGATGAACTCTCCAACGACTCTGAAAATAGCAGCGACAGAGAGTTCGAAAAAAAACTCATGGACCATGACCCCGTCCCGCAGGTCGAAAAGTCCGAGCCTGTTGATGAGAATTTACTGTGGCAGGAGGGAACCAAGATTTTCAAGCATGCTATCGAAAATATTATTTCTCATCGAACTAGGAAGCTGCATAAGCAATGCCTCGAAGACGAAAAGAATAACGAGGATAATAAGATTAACAGCCAGGACAGCAATATTGATATCCAAGATATCCTCGAAGAAAACGAAAAGGAAAAGGAGAAGTATAAAGATGTCAATGTCGAAGAAGAAGTCAAACTTGACCATGGCAACCTCAAAATACAGAAAAAACAGAAACACAATAATCAGACTCCCACTGAAAACTGAAATGATAACAGTAAAAAAGACGAACAAGACTATGCTCAGGACGCAAGTAAAGAAGAAAGCAGCGAATCTGATGAAACTGAATTCATGTTCCTCGTCAAATTTATTAACATGTCGTATTTACACGTTAAATGGATGACTGAGCAAGAAATCCTCGATCATAGTGACGAAGGTGAAGTTAAACTTAAACGGTACAAATCAAGAATGATCAAGAATGGCGGATTACACCAAACGCAGTGCTATTTTGACGATGCATTTGACCCTTCTTACACTCAAGTCGAGCGTATTATATTTACTACAAACTTGTTCCCAGTGGTGCACCCACGACAGACGAAGCAAACGAAAGGCACGTGGTATGAAGACCTGCAGCATGTAATGCTGGTGCTGATGAACTTCAGAAAAGACACCCACGCGCTGGGACTGTACTGTTTAGACATTAACTTCGACCCGAAGCTCGACAACACAAGAAAAGAAAACCCTGACTTTTTATTGATTCTAAATCGATGCTATAACAGGATCTACAAAAGCCCAAATGACTTTTGGAAGGAGCTGGGAAATTTACTAAAGAACTTCAGACGAGAGAACATGAAGGGCAGTGCCTTCATGTTTCAAATATGCAACCACTTAAGAGAACTTTCGTATTTCCTATACAAAGAGTGGCATGCAAAAGCGACTAAAAAACACAGCGAGCACATTTCGCTACCAAAAGGCGCTCAAATAATATAAATTTAGAAGAGGCAAAGGAAAACAGTCAAAATAATTCACATTCTAACGGTCATTCAAGCGACTCCAAAGGCAAATCTGAGCCAAATGAAAAGGCTGAGTATCCGAACCCGGGGGAGCTAGATTTTGACTGGCTGATTGACACGCTAGAGACAGTTGAAGATTTTGAAAATCCAGTAAGTAAATATCTAACTAAACAATATAGAAATCGATCACTGAAAAGGACTTGGCTCGTATTCATGAAGTCGATCAGTTGTACTGAATCAAGTGGAAGAGCCAGTCGTATAAAGATGTCACGTGGGAGCCGCTATCGCTGATCAAAGGCTATGAAGACAAGGTAAGTCTCGCGTAAATAACCTTTATATAGATCAAAGACTTCGAAAGATTCTCAAGGTCATACTCGAGCTCGCTTCGAGAGAAGATGATGGGGATTGCTTATGCACATAACGAGCTACTTAAAATGTACGACTCCAGATCAAGCAGCAAAAGCAGAGGCCAGAATAAAGTCAAAGAAAAAGAAATCGCTAAAGAAAATGCAATTAGGACCTTTGTTAATCGAGTAATTCAGTATGACTCAATTGAAAAGAAAGAATGCATTCAATACGGAAAAACTAAAGAGTCACAACCAAAATTTAGAAATGATGAGTTCCAGCTTAAGGACTACCAAGTTAGCGGAGTCAACTGGCTTATTCGAGCTTGGCATGAACGCAGAAATGTTGTACTCGCAGATGAAATGGGTCTTGGAAAGACTATTATTTCAATGACGCTTATTGATCACATCGCGAAAACGACGAAAATTTTAGGACCATTTTTGGTCGTTGCACCTTTATCTACTCTTGACCATTGGGTTCGAGTAGTCTCAGAGTGGACGTATCTCAACCCTATTTTGTACTATGACTGAAAAGGCCAGGAAGGAAGACAAGCTTTGATTGACTGGGAGTGGTACATGCCTGAAATAACACAGGCAGGCGTCTTGACTTTTAAAAGCAGCATATTTAAACCACATGTAATTATCACCAGCTATGAGGTATTCATGCAGGATATTAACAGTGTCTTAAAGTATATTCCGTTTATGTACATAGTTGTTGATGAAGCTCACAGGCTCAAAAACCAAAAGACGAAAATTTTAAATCTTCTTAAAGAGCATCCATGTAAAAACATTCTTCTGCTGACTGGTACTCCAGTTCAAAACAACACGATGGAGCTGTTCAGTTTACTGAACTACATCGAGCCAGATAAATTTTGAGACCAAGAAAGCTTCATAAGAGAATTTGGCAATCTCACAACGAAAGACCAGATCGATAAGCTCTACAACCTGATTCATCCGCATTTCCTGAGGCGGATGAAAGATGAAGTCGAGTTCAGTATCCCTCCACTAATTGAAACTGTGATTGATGTTGGACTGACATCATTACAAAAAGCTTATTACAAAGGAATTTACTCAGAAAACAGAAGCGTGCTGGCTCAGTTCGGTAGTAAATCAGTCAAGACTTCTCAACTCAACAATATCGACATCCAGTTGAGAAAGTGATGCAACCACCTGTTCATGCTCAAAGGAGTCGAAGAAGACTTAACTGAGACTATCAGGAGCGACGAAGAGATGATGCAAAAACTTAAAGATTGAAGTGGCAAACTGATACTTCTCGACAAGTTCATCGAGAAGTTTCGGTCTCAAAACCACAAAATGCTGATATTTTCACAGTTCACCCAGTGCTTGGATATCCTCGATCGGTACTTGAGGCTTAAACACATCAGATTTGAAAAGCTAACGGGGTCAGTGAGTTCTGCAGACAGGGTGCTGTCGATTCAAAGATTCAACGACGATAAAAAGTTTGGCATTTTCCTCTTGACAACGAAAGCAGGAGGGCTTGGAATCAACCTCGCGACTGCAAGAGTTGTTATCATATTTGACTCTGATTGGAACCCACAAAACGATCTCCAAGCGATTGCTCGAGCACATAGAATCGGCCAAAAGTTTTCAGTGAAAGTGTACCGACTGGTCACAGCGGACACATACGAGCAGCAAATGTTTCAGAGAGCCTCGAAGAAGCTCGGAATGGAGCAAGCGATCTTTTCAAAGGGAGCATTCAACGACATTGGTGCCAGTCAAACTGGCAATTTAGCAGACATCAAAGAAGACCCGAAGGAGATCGAAAATCTGCTTAAATATGGCGCCTATGCCTTCCTGAATGAAGACAACGACCGACAGCATGAAATCGAAAACCTTGACATTGAAAAGCTAATATCTGAGGCTGGTGAAGGGACACTAAAAAAAGGTCTTTATAGCTACGAAAAAAAATCTTTTGATGTGTCTGAACACGAAAAAGGCATTCCTGACTTTTCAAATGATAAATTTTGGAGCAAGGTGTTTTCTGAAGACTGAGTGTCAATTGCGAATTTAGCTAAAAAGTTCAAAAACGACAGTCGAAAACTGCTAAAAAACGACCAAGCGCTGAATAAATTTTTAGATCAATTAGAAGTCGCAACAGACGACTTAATAAAATCTTGCAAATCAAGTAACACGCTAAATGAGTTGATTAAAGACGACGAGGAGAAGATCCGAACAATATTAGAAAGAGTGCTAAAGACTAAAACTGTTGATATTCTGACTAAAGAAAGAGCGAAGGAAATACTTGAGCTCATCACACAGACAATCTACCAATATCAGTCCTTCACGAAGAAAGTACGTAAAGATCTTAATAAAAAGAAAGCAGAGGGACCGATGATTAAAAAACGAGAGAAGTCGCAGTCAAACGAGTCAAGCATGAAGACTGACATGTCAGACCCGTCGATGATTTTCCCCGGCACTAAAAGCTTACTGTCTTCAATCCGGCAGCCAGTCGTCAAAAGCGATAAAGGCAGTTCGCAGATCTCCGACAACTCCGGTAAGGCAATTGGTCTCAAAGCAAAACGTGCTTTGAAGCTGAAAGAAAAGAAAAAAGAGCAAGAAGAGCGAGAGGTGCTTTTAGAAGAACTTAAAGACGACAAGATGGTTCGGTCCAGGGCCAAGCGTCTCCCCACGATTAACTACGCAGAATGAGACGACTCTGATGTTAAAGCTAAAACCAAACGAAGGAAAACCAACAACGATAAAGTATTTTCGTCTTCAGATGGAGAAGAAACCTTCAATGATAATGTCCTCGATCTGGATTCAGAGCTTAATGAACGGTCTAAGGGGAAGAAAAGGCCGAAAGCCCAACAAATCCTCGATGAAAACGCTGACTCTGAAGACGAAAATAAAGACACAAGAGAGGATGAAGATATCGAAATGTCCTCAGAGCAAGTTAAAAAGAAAAAAGAGCACAAGAGCTCAAACGATCAGGTCCTGACACAGCTGAAGCAGCATTCACTTAAAGAAATCTGTTCAACATGACTTGAGAAAACACCAAACGTCAAGTTCATCTGAGTCGGTAATTGAGGAAGGTTCTATCATGAAGGCCGATGAGCGATTGGCGTTGCAGCCAATCCTTTACTAAAGCAAAACCAAGAGCATTCATTGAACTGGATTTGCAACAGCTGTCAGAAGAACGAAGGAAAATGCGCATATTGTCATTCTAAAGGTTCATACATCAAAACCCTAACTAACTCGAACCTCAGCAAATCGGATTTAAAAATGAAAAAAGGAGAAAATGCAAAGGTTGTAATCAAGCGTGCGAGCAAGAGTCCGAATAGGAAGAAATCACCAGATAAAGTAAAAACCGACTCTGCGTCATTGATCATCCGCAAAGCCGTGTTTAAAGGTACAGAGCTTGACACAGAAGCGCAGGCCGACTGACAGTCGATAATAAAATGCAGTCACAAGCACAAATGCATGAACTACTTCCACGAAAGCTGATGGAACGAAATGTATGATGAGTTTTGAAGAGACAAGGCCTTATCGCAGAGCCAATCGAAAGCAATCGAGCATTTGCGCAGCCAAAAAATCTGCCCTCAGCATATGTGATTCTACAGCTGAGAGCAAGAGCCAACTGATGAACTGAGCCTTGAATGCGGGGGCTCAGTGACCTTCAAGAAGGAGTTTGATAGCTGGAAAGCGTACTATGTGAAATCGCTTGTTGATAAATCGATCAAGTATAGGATAGCAAACTATAAATATATCAATTTATTATAATTTTTTTTCAATGAATTTGATTTTTTAAAATTTTTTTATTCGAGTTGTGAAGTATAACTAACTGTTAAAAATTCTTTGAGAAACAAAATCTATTTTTTTTAGATTTGATGTTTTTTGTTGAAAATCGATTTTTAGTGGTTTTATTAAGCTAAAATATTGCTATTTAAGGCCAAAATTTAGTTGATTTAAACAGCCTGTTTGTTTATATTTGAAATAAATATTGATCTTGTGATTGAAAATGGTATAACTTGAGGTATAAACTAAAATATTGATCATTTTTTCTTTTCATCACTATGTCGACTTCCATCTTTTTGAATATTATTTTTATCTTTATTTTTACTAATAGCTGAATCTTTTGAATTGTTTTGATTTGTCTTTTTATCTTTGCTATTTATTCTAAAAGCATATAAAAATCGCCTACATTTTTAACTTTATCTTTGATCTTGTCCATATCTCTTTGAAAAGGGAGTTTAAGATCGCTCTTGATTTGTGGAATAGCGCTCTGGTCAAAAGAGTCTTCTTCATCCTGCACATTTTCCCTCTGTTCCTGATAAATATCACACATCAACCCACCTCTTTTTCATGAAGCTTAATAAGATTACTGACAGTCCAGTCAAAGATTTCTTTGACATTCTCACCAAGTAAAGCACTGCATTGAAAAAATTTAGCCTATTTCAAATTTACTGTGGTTAGCGCTTACACCAATCTCAAGTGCGTAGCTCTCAGCTTCCTTTACGTCAACAGGAAAGATGCCTTGTTTACTTCATATCATTAATAAGTTTGTCATTGGCAAGCAAATCGTATTTGGTGCCGACTAAGAATGATTTATAAAATTCATACCTAATGCGATATTCCACTTTTCCTCACTAACTTTGAACTCGCTTTTGCTGTCTTCAGACAGATAGCTTTGCGTTGCGCTATTTTCGCTGTTATCAAAATCATGAAGCCGCCTCATGCCTGACTTCTGCTCTTCTCGATCCCCGTCGTCGTCGCTGTTTTCATCTATAATTACGAATGAGAGGAATGGAGCCAACCGCTGTGTTCTTCCTTGATCACTTGATTTGCGATTTGGCTCCTTCGGGCTGATTTTGTATTGCGGTTGACCTGTGCGGCTGGGTATTTGCTGTCAGCGCCGCTGACAAGCTTTGTCCGCGGCTTGCAGTTGGCCTTCACAAAGGGCACCCACTTCTCAATCGCATCGTCAAAGGTATTTTTATCAGCCATGTTGAAGGCCACGATAAACGCATCTGATTTGTTTGAGCAGTACTTGCGGATAGTTTCGTCTTTTTCATTCGAGCTGACGTCCCACATTACAATTTTTGCGACCGTCGGCGGCATAAAGTTCAAGTCCACTTTAAAACCAAGGTTTTCATCTAAAAGTTAAATTAGTGATATAATTGCAAATCGAGCCTACAGCCGATATCGATCTCTGACTCGTAATGGTCAAACTCAGTCGGCGTATACTCCTGTAAGAACTCATCTGTGGCGTAGCAGTAGAGCAAAGCGGTCTTTCCGACTTTTTCATTTCCAAATATTCACAAATTGACTTCTTCTTCGGCCATTTTAATTCAATTTTTTATTATTTTTGTTTATGAATTTTAACTATT
>JAGYYN010022483.1:0-13102 GCA_021441665.1 Euplotes cf. woodruffi 2 WChen-2021 | reverse complement strand
ACCAAATTAAAAATTATTGTATAATAATTAAACTCAATTTTCGATTTAAATTTGAGTTTTCATTTTTATTTCAAATAAAATAAGGTTAAAAATATTGATTTTTTATTGGTAAAATTATTGTTATATTACGAATACAAAAATATCAGCCTTTTTAGTATGATTTTATACCCAAAATAATCCTCGGTTGAGCATATAGAAGAAAATCGTTGAATATTTAGTTAAAATTACACATTTTCTTCTTTAAGAAAATCAAGCTCCATTCTATCTCTTGAAGTCTGTGCAGTGGAGCTTGGGAATCTACCCATGATTCTGTAAAAATTATTGTAACGTGCTTACTTGCGTCTCGTTTCTAAATGTCGTTTCTCTCGGTGGTAAACTTTCTTCATATCTTTTATAAGTCTTGACTTTTCTTTAGTGGAGTTTGGTCATCCGATTTTTTGGTTGATCTTATAAAATATTTCTCTTAGTCCTGTGACTGAATTCGATGATCTTCGACTGGCCAATTTGCTAAAGATAAAGTAAATAAACTCACTTTTGCTGGTTATTTGATTTTAATTTCATGTTCTGCTTCTTTTCTCGCTTTATCAGCAAGATATTTATTCCAGTCCTCTTTGTTTTTAAGTACATTTTTCCTCGCCTTTTTCTCTAAATAATCAATGAGCTTTTGGCTTACCAGGTCGGAGATTTGGCAGCATATTTTTCGATTTTGCTTTATTTAAACAACTCAAATTTTCTCTTTGCTTTGTCACTTCGGAACTTCTGCAGAGACTTTACCTCTGCTTGTCTTGCAGTCAGCGGCTGAAGAGAGTCCATGTCGTCGTCTTCGATTAACGACAGCTTTCTTTTTAGTCTCTTTGGGCTGTTATCATGATCAATTGGTACGACAATGTCTTCGTTACTGAATCTGAGTTTATTTTGATTTTTTCTGTTCTTTTCTGAGTTTATACAGGTCCTTTTGGAAACTCTTTTGGTAGTACTTCATTGTCTCCATCATTTCTTGGGTTGGCCGGTACCCAGTCGCCATGATTTCATCTAGCATATCTTGGTACCCCTCTTGGTTGATGTACGCCTCCTGCTTTTCTTTATCAGAGAGCATGAAGTTCATTGAAGTGGGGACTGACGATGAAGGCTTTGTGAAATTCTCGATTTCTCTATCGCTGTCTGGCTCAGCTCTTTGTATTCTTGGTTCTCGAACAACATTCGTAACTGATTTCACTTGAAATTCTTTATCATCGAGTATTTTTCGTTTCTTCGCGTCAATTTTTCTTAATGATATTTTTCAGGGTTTGAAGCTATCAAGCTTTTGACTGTCAACTTTTGTAAGCAGTTCGTTGAAAGTAAATATACTTGACTCTCCTTTGTGATGAACTCCTTGAGAAGCTTTCTCTGTGATCATTGGCTTATTTCTTTGATACGGGGACAGATTCAAAATCAGTTTCATTTTGAGAGACGTTTAAGACTTGCTTACCACACTTGTTACTTATTCGACTTCTTTTATTGAAACTCTCGATCTTTGTTATGATATCAATTGCTTCATCGTACTTTTGCTTTTTATTTTCATCATATGAGCTTACACTGAGCTTCCACAAGCTCGGTAAAGGAAACTCGAGATTGTAGAGACAGTGGACTTGACCAAAAAGCGAGAATATCGTGATGATGTGTTTGTTCTCAACCCCAGCGATAATGTATTCTTTCGGGATCTTAATGATGCTCAACGCATTTATCGAACCCTTAAATGCCCGCCAGCTAAAATACGGAAATATGTCATTTTCCATTGAAATATTGGTATTCAATAAACTGTGTATTTGCTTCTTTCGAGGCTGGATTGCAGACTGTTGGTTATTTTATTTGCAAATTTTCTAAAGACAAGTAGTTTTATATCATTAATCAGTATTTTAATATATACTTTATTCAGATTAAAACTTTTAAGCTAACAAAAATATAAATAGCCTTGTTTTACCTTCGATTGCTTTTGCTGCATTTAATCAGGATGTAATCATTTGGTCTTTACTACTAAATCCTGTGTTTCCAGGAGAATACACTTTCATATATCAGTCGTAGGGTTTTATTTTTGGAGGATCTTTATGTAGCTGCATTAATCCAATCACGACATTTAAGTCTCAACAGTATATTTTTCCGTTATCTGTTCATATATAAAGCAGCGTAACATCTTGTGACCTATTTTTAGTTAATAAATACATAATCGAAGTTATTATTAAATATTTTATTTTTGTAAACTCCAAATTTACCTTGAGTCGCTTTTATTTGAATTCGAATGAATTCGTTGATATTAGCGACGATGATCTTTTGAATCCTCTTTGTTCGTGTCTTTTAATAAACTTCATAAACTCAGCGTTTCCTTCGTTGTATGTCTGCGATAATAGAGAGTTATTTAGATATTTTGAACAGTAACATATTATTGACTATTAGACTCGCTCCGCTTTCAGGCTTCAGGTGGATCTTGATATAAGGCACGTAATAGTTAAATGGCCGGTATCCTCTGATGTCCCAGAATACTAAATAGCCTTTAGCATCGACTGAAATGATGACGAGGTGATTTTCGAGAAACTCAAATCGTCGAATTTCACTATTTTGGTATCATCAAGCGCCTTTCAGCTTAAATGAGTCGTAGCTCCATACTAATATGACTCAGTCAGATGATGTAGCCAGTAAGTTAAGTTGGGGAGATAGTTTTAACATGCTGATTTCAAGGTTAAAATGGGCTTTATTTTTGCACCTTTATCGGCTTGTCTCATTTCTCCTCCTGCACCATAATTTTCGAGTCCCAGCCAGCACTAATTATCAAGTTATTTCGCTCATCAAATTCAATCGCGGATATATCGCTTTGATGTGAGAACAGCTTAGCCTTGAATTTTCCATCGTTAGAAGAAAATATTTTGATTTCTCCTGAGCTGTCGCCAATAATAAAATTCTTTTTATCTAAGTAAAGACGGAACATTGTGATTTCTGAGTCGGCATCGATAAAGCTAGCAAGAACCTTCTTAACTTTCCCTGTATGAAGATCAATTCACCTAATATCGGTTTTCGTGGCGACGTAGAGCTCTGAAAGCTCAGGATTGTACTCAAATATCATTTTTCATATTTTATTTTTGAGCGGTGCTCTCTACATACTTGAACCAGTATCAGCGTTTTGAAACGCAAAGAAATGACTCGTCGTTGATGTTTACAAAATACTTAACGATGAATTTGCAGTCTTGGATGAAAGTCTGGTTTCACTGGCTTGTCCGGATGTCCCAAGACTTAATCACGCCTAAATCATCTCATGTAATTAGCAGAGGCGAGTCGATTAATCTTTCAATCGCCGTCACCTGTGATGTATGGCCCACAAGCTCGCCTACTTTGGTGATGTCCTGGTCGACAAAGCTCCAGAGAAACACGACATTGCAGTAATTCGCAGTTGCAAGTAAGTTAAAATCACGAATAAATCACATTGAATGGATTGAAAGTGAGTCAAGCTTGATGATTTTAATCAACACTCTCATTGTGAGATTCCAGAAGCACAGCTGTTGCATTAGTGTCGAAAACACCACCATTTTTTGATGAGTTATCTCACATACGTTTAAGATCATTCCTTTGTGTCTTTGCGGTAATAAATCTGCCTTTTCCTCTTCGATGTCCCAAAGGAATATCTGTGACTTCTGGTCTATCGTGAGCCAAGTGCCAATGTGGTTGATGTAGTAAATACTCGAATGAAGGCTGACATTATTACCGGAAAGGATACTTTGTGTGAATAAATCGTCCGACTGCGGGTTTATAATCTTCTCGAACTTAAAGTCGTCGTTTACATCCCAAAATGACATTGTGTAGTCGTTGTTGAGCACTCCAACTCTGTCCTCAAGCTCAGAGTAGGCCATGTCAAGTGAACTGACTCCTGCAGAATGCAGTTCAGGCCTTAAGTCAATGCTGCGCAGAAGATCACCTGTGATGCTATAAAGCTTCACTCCGCTAGTCTGACTTTCTCAGCATAGAAGACAATTGAGCCTCTCGAGGTATATGATTTCTAAAGACAGTTAATTTTGCAGTATTTCGACGACTTACTGATAAAATTTTTATCAATGACTTTCTTATCTTTTTCAAATCTTCTTAAATTCTGATCTCTGTATCCAAACAGCAGCGGTGTGTATTTTTCAAGTTCGGTTGAATTATACAAATTTGGGAATATTTTTGAAATTCCTTTGTACATGTACCTATTCAAGAGTAGCAAAATTAAAATGCTAAAAATAATATTATTTTAACTGCATTTTACCTTTGCTCAACATTAGTGAATTTTTCGTCAGTGTGGATCACTTCATCAATAAAATAATTAGTGATTTCTTTAAGCGATATAAGTTTATTTGTTTCCTCCGAAAAGCTCAATTATCGAGTTGATTAAAAATATCTTGCTTTTGTCTAAAAATTAGCTCAGTCTGCTTACCGTCTTGGAAAGGGCACAGGTTGAGTACAGCTCTTCAGAGGTTAAACTTGTCCATGTAGCCTTTGATGGAGCAGTAGCTTTTATCATCGAAGAGGACTTCGAGGCCTTGCATTATTTTTGAATCGAGGATGTGAAGGCTCATGCTACTTCCACTCCTCCTCAGTTGAGTTGATTATAGCATATGCATCTGCGTCCTTTCAGCTTTCTAAAATATTAATTATTAGCTTAAGCTCAGAACCATATAATAACAAAAGAAGTAAAGAATGATTTTGATTTTTAATATAAATCTATTGATAATTTGGATTGATAACTAACTATAAATATACAGATAATCAAACTTCAGATAGACAGAGATAAAATTGAATCTTTTTTAAATGTGATTTTGGAAATTGGTTATTTCTTTAAGGCTTAATTTAGATTTAGAAAAATCAGATTTAAATTACCTATTGATTATTTTAGTTAAAAATCTGCTGTAATATTATTAAATTTTAAAGTTTGATAAGGTAAATATGGATTAAAGGTTTTGAAAGAGAGAAATGAATAATGTGATTTAGGACATTAAAAAATAATGAAGTACTATTAAATGTTACTCTAATTTTTTATTAACTTTTATGATGTGGTTGAAATCAATTTTTATACTTCATTTTTTAAATCATCACAATAACTGTAATAAAACGAATAGTAATTAATTGTATTAATAAAGTTATTTAAGAATAAAATTTTTTTCTTAATGAAAGTTATTATTGTAATAGTTAAAGTAATTAATTATAAATAAACCAAATTGCAGGTGATTTAAGTATTAATAAACTTCTCACCTTGCTTTCGTTTCTTTTTTGTGTACAAAAGCCTAAGATCAATAGGTTTGTTCTTAATCGACTTCTCCATAATGCTAATTTAAAATAATTTCAATTGAATTTTAATATTTTACCTTCAAATTCTCGAATTTGATTGAATTTTAAATTTCTGCAAAAAGCTGCCCAAATATGTCTTTTAAACCCGCAGAGATATTTAATCCTCCTTAACCTCATATGCAGTTTTGATTTCTTGAATATCAGGATATCCAAATTGTTGAAGGCCATTGCATATATCCACAATGATTTGTTTATCTTTGTCGCTCATAAAGCAAACGCAGAAGTCGAATCCCTCAGACTTCGAGACAAGCTTGATGAAGTCTCCGATATACGAAAATAGCGCTGCGTCATTGACGGTTTCAGTCGAGCTTTCCTCTGCGGTTAGCTCTTCGCTTTCCTTCGTCTCTTCCTTCATTGAGAGCCGATCGTTGACAACGTCTTTGAATACAGTAAGGATTTGGACGAGGACTTCACAGTTGACATCTTTTGGAAAGATCGTCTTAACCTCGCTGATCGGGATATTGAGGATGTACTTGAACCTCTCTTCACTGGTCTTGAGCTTCCCTGAGAAGTACCTAAATATGTTACTGATGAGTTACTTTTCAAATTCCGACTGCGTCTTCGGAATCCGCTTCAGCTCGTCTTCAAGCTGATATTGCGTAATGTAGCCGTCAAGCACCTCCTGCCGGTCTTTGTAGTTCCTCGTTAAGATTTCTGAAAGAGCCGCGTGTGTGTTTAACCCGAATCCTCTAAGCTTATTGATCGTGATAGAATCGATTGCGCCTTTATTTAATCGGGATAAGATTGGCACCGAGAACCATTTGGTGGAAGTTGTCGTAGTCCATGTGCTGAAGACAGGCTCTTTTCTTTGAGCTGTCAACGTTGATTCGCTTGTGCTCTTCATCGATCGCGTCTGTTAGCGAGTCCTTGACCTTATCGAACTGCAGCCTCTTTTCCGTAAACCTCTCCTGCTTTACGTTAACTTTGTACATATTTATTAGTTTAAATTCTATTTTCAGATTTAAATAATTATATTTCTAGTTGAGGCATTGTTATTAAATACAGAATGATTTAATTTTGGGGGTGTATTAAAAATATTATATAAGTGGAGGAACATAGGATTGGATTTAGCTATTTTAGCTGTTTTCTTAACACTTTACTTGTTATTTACTTTTTAATTTACCTCATGCTCAATTCTTGATTTAGACAAGAAACTATGCTAAAGTAAAAATAAATAGACAAAATACTGAAGACTTAAAAAAGGCTAAAATTTACTAGATTTTGATACCAAGGTTAACTGCATTTAAAGCGAGTAATTACAGCTGTTTTTTAATGTAAAAATCCTAATGGATAATTGTTTTGAAATTCAATTTAAAATAAAAAATTATAGTGCGATTATAATATAAATTTTGTGAATTGTATTATTAAGCTTGTGTTTATTAAGCATGAAGAACAACGTTGCAAATGATAAAATAAATGCGAAGGCAGAACTAGAAGACAACACTACTCGTATTGATACGAATAGTACTTATAAACTCACTCATATTGTCGAATTGAAAGAACCGAAATCCGGCTCTGGATCGAGATATGGCTCGAGAATACGATCACCCGAAGCTGTTGAAGATAAAATTCAAAAATATGTAAGACGGATACGTATTGTTTCACAATTTTTATTGAATTTGATTTTTAATGTGATGAATGGGATTATTTATTATAGATAAAAATGATACTGCCAAGGAGACATCAGTTGGTTGTAACTGAAAGCTTCAGGTTTGTAAATTTTACTTTGCGAATTTTTATTTTTCTATATGCGGTTTGATTCACTAATCTGTGTATGTTCGAATAAAATAAAATTTTAGATCAGGATTTTTAATGTAATAAAACAAAAAATTTTAGGAGTTATAATGAAAAGAAAGCAAGGATAGCAAATTGTAAAACAGCAAAAAGAAGATACTTCCAGAATAGTAAGTTATATCATACCAACCTAAACACTTAAAATTTTTTAGATTAAATTTTTACCATAACAGTTATAAAAATCAGTTTTTTTACATCTAAAAAATTAAATTCAAAAATTCAATCTTGCTAGACATAATTTCAAGTCCAAGAAGGAGCATCAACAACCCAGTCAGCATAATGCCTCAGTACCAATTCACCACATCCAAAATCTCACTTTCAGTACACTCCTTCTTAACCCTTCAGCACATAACCCCTCGAAAACTCCATACTCAAACCACATCCAAAGCCAACAGTCCAGTTCCATCCCTCCCAACCCTCCCAAAGTACCTCTTTCTCCCTTTTTCCTCCACTTTTTTCTTCCAATAAACCTGTCTATTCACGTTAAATTTAATATATCTCATCGATTTCGGGGGGTAAATACGATAATTGTGGTAAAATACGCTTGAATAGACGGGTTAAGTACGGCGTGGTGATTACAGGTGAGACAGACGTGAAGGCGTTGCGGAAGCGGTAGGCGGAAAGGGTGATTTTTAGACTGTAAGATCAAGGGAGCAAAGGGAAATAAGGATTTTGGGTATTTACCGAATGTGATTTTATAGGACCCACGGAAATGCAGGAATACGCAGGTAGCGGTAGAGGACTATTTATAGGATTGAAAAGGTCGAGAATTGGGGTGGGAATGGAGATGCAAGTGAGGGCAGGATTGAAAGGGAGGAAAGTAAGAGAGTGATTGGGAAGAAGGAATCGAGATATGTGAAGAAGGCTAAAAGGAAGAATATGCCAGCGAGACAGAATAGTAAAGATGCTTTTATAGTGTTTAGAAACGTATGTTGAGATTGTTAAGGCTGATGCTATTAATGCACTAGAAAGGTATGATTTTGATATAATTATATTTCATATTATTTCAGATTTATGGATTCATTAGTGTGATAGTTTTATTACTTTTACTGAATTTTATATTTATTAATTAATCAGTCTGAAAATTACTTTTATTTAAAATTATCTCTTAAACATAAAATATGAATAATTTACGCTTCAACTATTTCAAAATATCAAAATTTATCAAATTAATCTTAACTTCTATCTCAAAATTTTTAAGTTTATTTACATTCAAACATCATAATACCTTTACCTTAAACCATCTCCTCTCCACATTAAATACTTTTCCAGCGAGACATCGCAAATCGTTCCAACGATGGACTTCAGTAATCTAAACCATCAAAAAGCTTCAAAAAACAACATTTCCAGATTCGCATCTCAAGACTCCCAAATTCTCTCCGAAAATGTAGATAGTGAAGTCCCTCTGAACGAATCAGAGGATCTTACAGGAAAGCCGAACTCAGAAAGTGAAACTATAATTAACAAGTCGGAGGCCAGTTTTCACATCCCAAGTTATCTAAAATCAAACCGAGCTTTATTAGTGCCATCGACTCCTGCATCAGAAAAAGTCCAGGAAAACCTCGCTAAAAATCCTGTATTCATGAAGATCTTCAGTACAAACTACCGTATGTGAACTTACCCTAATTTCGACTAGAAAACCTGAGATACAAGCCGAACCCCAAGAAAGTCGGTGTCTTAGACCCGTTAGCGATAAACAGCCTAAAGTAAGTGTAATTTTACTCCTGCGTGGTGGGAACTAAAACTCGTGGTAATAATTACATAGGAGAGAGTATTTGAAGACACAAAGCAACCTCGGGTCGTTGATAAATAACTCGGACAATCAAAAGTAGATATAATAGCATTTTACCACTAAGAGATCTGTCTCCAATCGGTACTAAGATAATTAAATATCGAAAATCATCCAAATTTAGACTCAAAAATTAGTACTGTACCAAATCAAAATATTAATAAAGGTAAGTAATGTAAAAATAAAAACTCTTTTTTTAGTTGGCTTGGATTATTTTATTGTCCTTTTGATAGATAAAAATGGCTATTTGCTTAGTATTTTTATTTTTATGCAAAATCACTGTTTCTCAAGATGGAGTTTTTATCAGTCATAACTGAGTTTTTACTCGATGATGATATGATTATTTTCATCAGGATTAGTAAAAATACTGTTGGTTTTTTTATTTAGAATACTGTATTTTAAAATAAAATTTAGAGTAAAAATTTAAGTGAAAAGTGAGGAATTAGTGATTGTTATCATACTATAACAACTGTGTGTTTTTTAATTGTGTATAAATAAAGCAAGTAAAAAGAACACAACGATAAATGAACAAGGAGTGCTTAAGTAAGTATTATAACTTATATATTTTAGACTATTCACTAAGTTCAAAAAGGCAGCGAAAAATCTATAAATTACCGTCATTCTAAATTATTATGAAAGATTATTTCAGTATTAAAATAATTAATATTACTAATAAATATTTTGTTTTAAATGAACTTAAAGCAGAGGTAAAAATTTTGTAATAAAAAAATTATCAAAATCGAGTATTATATAAATGAATCCAATAAATCTCTAATTTTCGCTTTTTTTTCTCTCGATAAGCAAAAATACATATTTATATTGTGATAACAATAAAATTGCATATTTAAAATAAAATTGCTAGCTAAGAAATGAATGCGAAGAAAGCTAACTGCGATTCTGAAAACTTGATCAAGAACTTCCAAAAGAACCACAGCCGGGCTGTGCTGAATCAAAAAGAGCTAAATAAAAAATTTAAGCAGATATAGTCGGACATCACGACTGTGAAATGTAAGACTTTTTGTTGTAATAACGATACAGCGGACAATCAAAATTTGGTTCCTCTATTAAAGACTTCTTAATCCTTTCTGAACTTGGCAGAGGCTCATTCGGTGTCGTATACAAAGTACAGTCTTTATGTGACAACAGCAAGGAATATGTGTTGAAATAAAATAAACTTATTCTCGATGAAAGTTAAGTCTCAAGAAACTGCGTTAAAGGAAGTTATGATCTTAAAATAACCTTGACCACCCACATATTATTAAATACTATCACTCATTCATCGAGCAAGACTGACTTTATATACTGATGGAGTACGCACAGGGAGGTGACTTACACTCGCTGATGAGAAAGAAACGCAGTGAACATAAGCACTTTTCAGAAAATCAAATCTGGAGGTGGGCTTATGAAATCTGACTCGGAGTCAAGTACCTCCATGATAAGTCTATTATGCATCGAGACATTAAAAGCTTGAATATCTTCTTAACAAGTACTAATCGAGTAAAGATTGGAGACTTAGGAATTTCAAAAATAATAAATGGATCAGTCAAGTACCAAGCGACGAAGATAGGCACTCCACTGTACTTGAGTCCAGAGCAAGTAAAGCAAAAGCCATATGATTTTAAAGTCGATATTTGGGGCATAGGCTGATGTATATACCACATTTCCAAATTTTCTCCGCCTTTTCACGGCGAAAACTTAATATCACTTGGCAATAATATAGTATCATTAACTCCGGAGAGAATTCCAAGAGTTTATTATTCTGATAAGCTTAGTGAATTTGTATTTTGACTGCTAAATAAAAACAAGCATGAGCGTCCAAGTGCATTAGAGACCTTGCTCTTCTTCCCAGATGAAATAATAAAAACGTACTCAACCGACTTAACAAAGCAGCTGTGATCTCCAGATGAAGATGCGATTTGTAATAAAGATGCAAAGATAATAACAACATATGATTATGATGAAGTCGCTGTTGACTTTCATAAATTTAGTCCGTCGAACCCCAGTACGCTAAAATAACCCGTTTTCTCCAAAACAAAGCTCATCGAAAGCGATTATAAACCCATGCACGAACCCGCAACAGTGAGACACTTCATCTGAGAACGTTTGTGAAGTCATTGAAGTCACGAGTAAAATTCCTTCGAAGATCGACCAAAATGCCGATTCAATCAAAACCCAAAAATGAGTGAAATTCGAAGATGAAGTCAGCCCCAAAAACGCTAATACTGAAAGTCAGGCGGAAATCAAGAATCTCGCAAGAGCCCAATCTATTTCCAATCTCGAAAGCGTCGATTATAAAGACAAAGCAGTTGTTCGGAATGACTCGAACAAGGCAAATTTAATGCAAAGCAGCAGGAAGAATAAAATAAGCGAGAATATGATCAGATCCACCGACCAACAGAACACGTACCTACAGCAGCCTTCAGTCATGCAGAGCCGAAACTCAAATAAGAACTATGAAAAACTCGCTTGCGAGATTGTCAAGTCTTGCGACAGAATCATCCCAAATAACGGATTTAATTCAGCAATGCAAGAGCCAATCCAAAACTCAATTCAAGCGATGAATAATCTGAAGGACTCGAACGGCAGGTACGTCCAGCAAGTCAATCAATCGAGGAACATTTACATTACTGAAAACCAAATTTTCGATAGATTTGGAAGCAAATTTATCAACCCGAAAATTTTTAAGCGGAGATATAGAAATCAGCTTAATTTAAAACTCGTGTTTTCATCAGCCGCTCAAAAGGTCACCACAAAGGAAGACATCTCTGAGAGTAAAGGTAATAGAGACCTGATTGTGATTCCAAATCGTAATTATTTAAATGTTTAGATTCGAATAATATCGGCAATAAAAGCTGCTTTAAAAACCCGAGTAAAGACTATATTAATAACCACGTCAAGTTTGGGTTTTGATCGAATGAAGGAAGCTCGAGTATCTTTCCAATCAAAGAACCTGATAATGATACGTCATGCACTTCGCAGAACCAAATGTACTTTAATCAACATCAGCGAGAAAATGGGCTGAGTGTTGATATGACAAATCAAAATAGAAAGAAGATTTCGAGCTCTCGGCCATCAACTTCCAATCCGTATCATCACCCGAATCGGACTGCAGGAGCAGGTAACGCTTGCTTTCAAGTAAGAAAAAGCATAACTGGAATGAAGTACAACCAGCAGTCGAACAACCAAAGAATGCAAGTCGTATATAGAGATAATCAATGCGAGTTCGAGGGGAACTCGTATTTCTTCAAGCGCCGGCCAAGAAACTCAAATGGTGTATCGAATAGATCTTTTGTATCAGGTAAAATGAGCAGTAAAATGACTATTGACGAAAAGAACAGACACCTCAACGACAGCAATCAAATGATTCTTTCAAATGCATATCAAAATAATGTATCTGAAGACTCATCAAAGCTCACATCAAAGCTTGAGGCTCGCTCTGTCAGTCGCCAAAAGAATCGGTATATCGATGGAGGGGATAGTTCATTTTCGAAATAAAGCAATGCAAAAGAATGCGATTAATCGGCTGATCAACCAAATAATCGATGTATCCCCGATTGAAAGAAGAAACGACACGCTTTATAATAATTACAAAGGACACAAAGACTACATTCAAAAAGTATCAATTGACGAAAGAGTTATCTCAGGTGGAGCGTCAGTTGTTAAACAGTACAACTGCGAAAAGCTCGATAATAAGACCAACTGCGAACAACAAAGCATTTACACTTATGCTACTGATAAATGCGAATACGGATTTAATTTCAGCAAATAGCAGCAAAGTCCATTCTCGTACGATTTCGAATTATTTAGTATTCGTTAAAATAATATAGATTAAATTTTATTATAGAAATCTCGAGTATCCAAGAACTCAAAGAACAAAACCAAAATAATTTAAGGTGAATGAACCAACCTCCTCAAAACAAGAATCTAGAAATTGCAAAAATTTGACAAAACAAAGGAATTATAGGTAAGGCAACTGAATAAGTGATTTTTATTACTAATTTTTTTAACTTTTTTTGATATTATTTGGGTTTTTTTTATGACAGCTTTTGATGCTTCACTTATAGATCAAAGCTTAGCCAAAAAACAGTTGGAGATAAAGTCAGTCACCCCAGTTGAAACGTCGAACAATTTAAATAATAAAGACAACTCCACACTACCTCAACCATCACTCAC
>JAGYYN010022465.1:0-13501 GCA_021441665.1 Euplotes cf. woodruffi 2 WChen-2021 | reverse complement strand
GAATTCCATATTTATTACAACTTCTAAACTCTTTATGTCCTCTTCCACGCACATATACCGCAGTCTCTGGTTCTCATATCCCACAGCACTCAGGTGTTGCCAAATCACTTGGGCGAGATATTATTTTTATTTAGTTTTATAAAATCGCTAATAATCGAATTTCAAGTCTCTCTGGTTTTGTGAAATCACCAGTGACATTTGTAATCCTTCGTTTTTCGCTTATAGCTGCTAAAGCTAAAAGAGGGACGGATATTAGGAATGGAGTCAAATCGGAAAAAAGACTAATAGACATTTTAAAACAACAAGACTGCATTATCAAATTGCTGCTTATCAAATGGCATAAGAGAAGGATAAAATTATACAGCGCGGACCACTGTATAATTTTGAATCACAGCTGCAATGGACGACTTTGGCGACGAGTACGTTTGCAAGTAAGCCAACGGGCGATCTTTAGGAGCAGGCAAGACTCTGCATTTGAATATGACAGGAACTTCACCAGGAACATTGAGACCGAAATCAAGGACATCTTGATGAAGTCAGTACTGGGCAAGGGAAAACCTTTGACAACAGTCATTCGACTAGTCGATCGATATAGTTTCTGTGGTCTTGACGATTTATATGCATTTGCAGATTTAAATTTTTATTAAAAACTCAAGATAATTTTGTTTTAGTGTTTTTGGGTAAAGGCGAGTATTTATCAATAAATCGGTTATTTTTAAGAAAGCAAACTTCCTTCTGCTTTTTCAATTAAATTCTAATATAACTTAAAAATTATCAACAGTTACATTTTGGAAGTATACTGATATCTTCTAAAACTTAATTTCAGCGATCAGGAATGAGATTTGGAAGATCTTGAAGGTGAATGAGAAAAGAGATTTGGTATAATTCTTGGCAAATAAAAACGATGTTCTCACCTCACATACGTCACTTCATAAGAATGGAGACGAATGGAATGTTAAAGCAAAACCCGAAGAGGTAATCAAAGAAATGAGAAGCTCTGATGGATTTCCAGTTACTGAACTCGAAACAATTAAAAAGTATGTTATTTTGACTAACTGAATCTATAGACAAGTTTCTCAGCCTTACAAAGAGAAAATTACAAAGCTTCTACACGAAATTGAAAATAAATACGAGAAGGGAAAGGAATTACTTAGCAATGATGAACTCAACTGGCTGATCAAAACTGTTGAGAATGATGAAGAATTTGTAGCGAGGTATGAGCTAATTTAATGTCTGACTGTAGAGCTGCCAAATCACAAGCCAAACAAACTAAAACTGTCTCGATTCCAAAAGTCAAAGAAGAGGATTTTGATATTCTTGAAGAGTATAATGAAAGCTTTATTCAAGATAGAAAGCTTGAAGAAGAAATCATGAGAGAGAACGAAGATTTCGAAGACCTGCTATAAAATATTTCATTTATAATCCAACATTATTTTCAATCAAAAGTTGTTGTTTTTTTAATGTTTATAAATTTGTAAATAGAGCACTTAATTTTATTTTCAAAGCCAACAATCTTTTAATTTTTGGTTTAAAAATAATCGTTAAATACTACCAATTTATATATCTTGATAGTAATCAATTGACGATGAATAATTTCTGCTTTAAACACGCATCGCCAGACGAATAGAAAATAAAATATAATTCGATATCCAAAATGAAAAGGTCTGAAACTGGAAGGAGACTATGCTCGACAATGAAATTTTCGGATTTGAAATACGAAGTCCTCGACAAAGACGAGATTTCCTGTAACGCTTGCATGTCAGTCGCATTCCAGCCGGTGCAATGCAATATTTGCGAGAGCATATTTTGAGAAGACTGCTTTAAATCGTTTTATGCTCAGGTTACGTCGTGTCCACTGGGCTGCGCAAATCCCACGACTTCTAAGGCATCTGAAGATGTGCTTAAAAGAGTAAGAGAGTGAGTGTTCGTGTGCGCCAACAAAATCAATGGATGAACTCAGGACGTGCCGTATGACGAAGTCGCCCATCATGATATGACCTGTGCTTTTAAGCTTGTCAAGTGCTCGGGATTTAAACTATGCAAAATCTCTTGATTAAGGATGGATCTATATTCCCACGAGTCTCTCTGTCCTTACTCTGAAATGAATAAAAACGCTGAAAATGAACAGGGCCATGAATAACGATATCGCAGCGTGGAGATGAAGAAATTGAGTGCTTTGCAAAAATGGGTCGAAATGCTTTGACAACTTATATGATCAATTCAAGCTAAACCAAGGAGAAGTCGCAGATATCTTAAAAAGTTTGATATCTCAAATCAAGCACCAAGATGATGAAATAAAAGAGCTTAAAATGAAGATTAACAAGATGGAGGATCGAAAAGAAGAGCTGTGTAATGATTTACAAAAACTTAACCACAATGTCAATACGCAGATTAATTTAGACCTGCTTACTCAGTCCCAACAGCTCGAATCTGCCGGGTGGCTTGGTGCTCAACACTATGCCAACATTAAGAAGTGCCTACCGGAGCTTAAAAATTTCTATGAGCACGAAGAATGGAGAATGCACTCGAATCTTGGATATCTCCAAGTTTTTCACAAAAATTCCGGCGAAAAAGGAGTTGTTCATATTCTTGCCCGAGCTGAGCTTAAACATAGTATTAAGGACATCGCTGATGAGATTGCAAAAGCAAATATTTTCATAAAGGAGGATTCGCAATCCATTGCTTCTGAAGTTGTTCAAAAAATTGGAGATAACATGAATATATTCTACACCAAATTCAGCAGATTTATTGTGGCTGAGCAGTGCGACTTAGTATACTTATGTCAACGAATCCAAAACCCTGACGACTGCGAAGACAAAACAATCGTGTTTCCATTCATCTCTAACAACCACTTTAAAAAGAAGCCCGAAGCGGAAAGCGAGAGACTTGAGCTTCGTCTCGGAGGATGGGTGTTAAAGCATCTCGGTAGCGGAAAGACATTAGTAAATATATTCTTCAACATCAAATTCCCGACTTCTGAGGTCCCAGAAGTGCTTAATGGAAGACACATTAAGAGCATGCTAAATATAATCAGGACGCTGGACTCTTCTCTTGCCAAACTGTACGACCATCCGAGACTTGGAACCAGAATATACCAGAGGACTTCAGTCAAAGAAAGAATCGACGACTTCGATCCTAACTCAGAACGAAAGCAAGATGAAGAAGAGGAGGATAAAAGAGATGAAGAACCTTCTGAAGTCGAAACTCAGTTTGCAAGCGACAGTAAAGAGTCTTGGACGAGAGTTCTGTACCCGACCGACATTCCAAAGCTGAATCCTGACAAAATCAACTCTCCTTATAAAGAACATATCGTCGGCACAAGATCAAGACTCAATGAGCTTGTTGACTTAATCAACACGAAAGACTGGAAATACGTGAAATCCAAAAACGAGACAAAAATTTTTGTAAGAAAAAGCGAACGAGGATACATTTGTGTCAAAGGCGAAACTTATTTCCCATTCACGCCTGAAAGAATTATTGATTACCTTCGAAAGGTTGACACAAGGAAAGAGTATGATGAGTTTACAGAGAACGCCAAGATTATTGAAGAACTGCCTCACCGAACATTCTTAGCCTATGCAAAAATCAAAAAGGTCTTAGTTGTCGCATCAAGAGATATTCTATTCGTGTCGCAAATAGTCACATCAAAGAAAACGAATACGATGTATACGCCAACTTATTCATTTGTCCATCCTGAATTTCCTCCTCAAAAAGATCCAATTCGAGCTGAAGTCCTGATCGGAGGCTGGGTGATGGTCAGAAGAGGTGAAGGCTGCCAAGTTATCTATGCGAGCGAAATCGATCTTAAAGGAAGCATTCCGAAGTTCTTAGTCGAGAAGTCTGCAGATATACAGGTCATGGTGGTCTCTGGACTAAGAAACTACATGGTTAAGATTGAAAACTCAAATCCCGAATATATCCCAAAATATCCAAACGAGGAGGAAGAAGTACAGGAAGAGGAGAAAGTGGTGGCACCCAAAACTCCAGTTCATCAAAGTGCCCCAGAACCTTTGCTAAAGCAGAAAGATGTCAATGACTTAAAACCATCAAAAAGCGCTCAGCCTGAAAATAACCAGCTCGAAGAGGAAAAGGTAAAATAATAAGACTTAATATACTACAGAGACCTGCTGACAGCAATAAGGCTGGAAAGGATACCAAAAATAAGAAAGGGCAGTCTTGCGAAGAACTCGGAATCGATGTGTTCTTCAATAAATTTACAGATAATGATATTGAAGAGAAGATCGAGACTGCAAAGCTTGACCCAGAAACTGCTCATCACGTTATTCGAGCTCGACAATCAGTCTTTGACTTGATTAAAGAAATAGATGGACCTTATAAGCAGCTTAAGTCCCAAAAGAAAATTGATATCTACACTAGAGACAACGGAAAGGAAGGCCAGTCTGTTCTAGGAGTTGGAGTCATCCCCTTTAGCATTGAGAAGATCCTTGAAGTCCTTGTTGACGAACAGCAACGAAAGAACTTCGATGAAATGCTTGAAGAAGGAATAATCGAGAAGAGGCTTGAACACATGACTTTCTTGATTTACATCACGTTCAAAAGAATATTAATTCTTAGCCCAAGAGACTTCATTTGCTGAGGCTGTCTTGTAAAGTTTAAAGACGGAACAGCAGTACTTCCTGTCTATTCGATTCAAAGCGATCAACGACCAGAGGTTAAAAAGTACATCAGAGCAGATCTGCATATCGGTGGGTGGGTACTTAAGAAAATCGATGATGAAAATACTCTTGCTTATTACTATAACAGAGCAGATATGAAAGGTAAACTTATTATTTTAATCTTTATTAGGCTCGATCCCAGATTTTGTAATGAAACAAGGAGCTTCTATGCAAGCTTTGCTTATTGCCAAGCTTAGAGATTACATGATCAAAGTTGACAAAAAAGGGTCAAAATAATCAATTATTTTTGATATTAAGCACATTTGATTTCTTTTGATTTATTTTGATTTATTTTATTCAATTTTAACAAAATACATTTAGCAAAAAAATATGTTTATAAAATTAACATAAGTACTCTTCAGACTGTTTATTGAATTTTTATAATTAAATATTTAGAAGAAAGATCATAACAAAAATAGTAATTATTACAAAATCAAATGGAGAAAGAAGTATTACAAGAAGGAGTTCCAAATGAACCTTATATATCTGAAAGTAGATCAGCACTATCTATTTCATCTAAATATATGTGGTACAAGTGAAATGAATGAAGCTCGGTTTACAAATACTATGACAACGATTACGAATGCCCCAAATGTTTATCAATCCAAGTCCAAAAATTAAACTGCAATGATAGAGAGACAATAAAGAAAAAGAATAATCAAGGATTGAGAGTGTCAAGACAATCTCGGCCTCAGCCTCGTTTATCACAAGATACAGTTGAGTTTAACTTTCCTAAGGGATTTAAGTTCGAGCCACACTTGGGAAGTCTTGTTATTCACAGTGAACATCCGAATTCTTGGAGTATAAAATTAACAAATTCAGGTCCTCAAAGAAAAATGATTACCATTAGTCGGCTTGATTCAGCAAATAAAAGAATAACGAGAATATTTAATTTAGATGGGATCTCATCAATCAATTCTCAAGTGAACGAGGAAAATGAGTTTGATGGAATTCTGAATTCGATTCTTCAAGCTCCAAATTTCTTAAACCAGGATGATAACCAGCCAGCAAGAGAGCAAACGATAAAAAATCTGATTGAAATCACAATCACTAAGAAGCACTTCAAAGAAGATGAATACGAAGGAAAGAATGTTCCTCCTGATTGATCTATATGCGTGGAGGATATCACTGACAAAGCAGTGATGCTAAACTGATCGCACATGTACCACAAAAAGTGAATCGTGCAGTGGCTGAGAATCGATCATATATGTCCTACCTGAAGATACCAAGTCGATTAATAGTGATGAAGCAATTGAGGGGATAAGTTCAATCAGACAAATCGACTATAAATGCAAAGCAGGCATTTTGTATTCTTAAAGCCTAAATTCTCTCTTAATATTTGTTGTTAATATTTACGTGGCTCATAAAAAATAAAGATGCTAACCAGCTGGTTTTATTCTAGATATTTGTGAAACGCAGACTGCAATTTATAAGAAAATCAAGCTAGATATTTATGATCACAGCTGGGGTGTAATTTTATTATTTAGGGTTGATTAGCCTTCAAGACAGCAATCAACTTTTAATGTTTATAATATAGTTAGTAATATCAAGTCTTTAGCGGTATATTTGTTTTGGACTAATATTTATACAATTGATATGAAGCAAACGTAAGGTGCTTTTTTTGTTTTTAGATTAATACTTGTTACAACGAAAATTGTTTTTAGATTAATACTTGTTACAACGAAAATTGTTGTTTGAATTATTACTTAAGTATTTGCAGTCAATTAATCATATGCAATATGGGTTGAATCTTTATTATAGAACAGTTGAGAAGCGCAAACTGAATTTATAATGGTGTGACTCGGAACATTAAAGTTGAGGGTTTTTGGATCGTTTAAAAATATGATGTTTGAGTTGAGTTTGATTAAATTTGTAGTTGGGCATCTGTGAGTTTGAAGAAAAAATAGTGGAGATATTTGTAGTTGAATATAAAATATATAAAATTTGAAAATATGGAAAAAGTAAGAATTTTATTATATCTCTTTAGCTCAAGCAGGATTTTGAATTGCAAGAGGAAGTTGAGCAGGAAGGGTAAAAATTACTATTTAAATATATTAAACTATCTTACAATTTTTAGCCTCTCAAATTATTTTCCAAACTTCATTAAACATTAAAAAATAAAGAAATTATAAAAAAAATAAATGAAATATCTTTACTTAATAACTTTGAAAACATACTTTAGTCTTGCATTTTATACTGATGGTTTTAATCTATATGATTTATATAACTAAACTTGACACAAATAGCGAATACATGTTTTGTATTTCCTTTTTCTAAATAAAAAGTAGAGTTCCAAGAGTACCAAAAGCATTACGACCATCTGAGATCTTTCTAAAAATACCAAAATTAGCTTGGTTCAAATGTCTGAATTGAAGTGAATCATTTAAGTCTTCTGATCAAAACAAAGCCTGTCCGAAGTGCTCATCCGATTCAGTTCAGGAGCTAAGCGAAGACCAGGCAAAAGAAGCGAGAAGAAAGAATAACCAAGCAGGGCTAGACGTATCTCGAAGTGCATTACCCCAACCAAGACTTGAAGCACCTCCTTTTCCTGCAGGTTTTCTAATGCACCATAATTTCAGTTCCTCTTTGTCTGATAGAAATCTGGGAAGAGGCATGGGAACTAATGCAAATCCAAGGAGAAACCAAAATTCAAGTAATATCAGATCAAGAGTCGTGCAAGATGCAGACGGAGAATTTAGACAAGTACACTCATTTTTTACTTTGTAAGACTATTATTAATTATTATTCTTCTGTAGTTTACCATGCAAGGTGAGTTCTCTGTGGATGATGAGGAATTCTAAAACTAACTGTGCTCGATATTATAGTAATCGAATATTTATTGAATCGATGGTCCTTGTTTTTATATCAATCTCTAAATCTTGCAATTACATGTGCTTTAGTCGAAGAGATCAAATGCGAATGAGAGAATTAGACCACATTCTTACAATATTATTAAGCGGATACAACTTCAGAAATGTAAGAGAGCAGCAGCCTGCCTCCCAGGAAGCAATCAATCGACTCAAAGAAGTCGAAATCAGCAAGGACGACTATGAAGATAATTTAGATGGTGTTCCGGTTGCTCCTAACTGTGCTATCTGAGTTGACGAAATGACTGACACTGCAGTTCGCCTAAAATGCAAGCATATGTTCCATAAAGAGTGAATAGTCCGTTGGATCCAAATTCACCACGTTTGACCTGTTTGAAGGATTCCAGTTGATTAACTCTTCAATATCAAATTCCTGACTCTCATGGTCTTTATCCAAAATATAAAAATTCAATAATTGATATTTTAATTAATTTTTTTGCAATCAAATTCACAAATCTGCTATATCTTTGGATTATGAATGAAATAATAGGAATTGAATAAATATGCAAAAATATATCGAAAATAGGCTGATAAAATAATCGCAAATGCAGTCTCGCCTGGCTATGATTGCAACACCATAAAAAGTGGGTAGTAAAGCAAAAATGATATCTAACTGTCTGTCTGCAGAGCAATAAATAAGATGAATGAGATGGCAGTCAGCCTAGAAGCAATAGTAAGCTTGCAGGTGAGCGTCTAATCTGATTTCGTAATGAATCACGGGCTCCATTAATATCTCTAAATTTCGTTGAATACGTATTCGTTTGTTAGGGCAAAAGGCACGCAGAAAATTGTTGGTCGAGTCGCAGTGGTTTGATGAGAATAATGGATGGGTGTTGGGTAAACGAAGGATTTGGATATTTTGAGTATATATTATGTCTTGAGTGGTATTAGGGTGTATAAAAAAGTTTAGCTAAATATAATTAATTTGATCTATTTAAGTTAAATAGTATATATGTAATTTTAATTTTGAGTTGTTTTCAACAAAATTTCTATCGTCTTTGAATTAATTTTTATTAAAACAGGTTTTTGTCTCAAGAATGGTAAAATCTTTTTATTATCAACTAATTTGATCCTTATGCTTTGCTCTTTTCCATCACTATTTTCTTTTTGTATTTTTCAATCCGAGACTTTAAAGCTTCAATATTTTTCTTGTATCTGTCCATTCTTTGATCTCAAGTTGACAGCTTATGATTTATTTTTTCTTCAATCGGTCTCATTTTCTCATCAATTCACGAAGCAGCTTTATATTTTTAAGTTTAACATAAATGAAATCTTTTTAATCAAAGTATGAAAATTTTATTTTTAGAATCAATAATTTTTTAATGAAAATGATATAGAAAATTAATAAAAACTTCTTACTGATTGTTTTGATGTTCTCCTTGAGCTTTTGTAAATTTTGAATGTGCTCATCTGAAGATTGCTCGATGAAATTTTTCAGTTGGTTGAGTTTACCCTCCCAGACAGCGCTTCCAACTCCATCTGCCTTCTTTTCAGGTTCAATAACAATAATATACTTGGCCTTTCTGAATTTTCTTTTCCGCGAGAACAAAAACTCGTTTTCTCTTATCATCTGAGCAAGCTCTCGAAGCATTGAGTTTTCTTGTGTTTCTTGGACTCTATCAAAAGTATCACCCATAATTGCGATGATAAGATTGAGCAACACAACCTGAATAATTAGAGTGTTTAAGAAGAACACAGACCAGAGGACCTCTTGGTCTCTTGTTGAGAACCCGCTGGTGTCGAAGTCTCCCAGACCGATTCTATATGCGAAAATAAACGCCTGTCCTAAATCAGTTCCTGCTAAGTTTCCATCAGCAGCACTGGAGTTCCTGCCAAAAATGTAGAACGAGTTGGCAAAGGCCATCGTTCCGATCAAAAGCACCGTCACAAAGAACTTCATATCCAGGATGATTTCTATAATCATCCTGACGAGGTAAGCAGTTGCAAAGAAGATTCTTAAAAAGTAGAACAGCTTGAAGTACAAAATCAGCACGGATATTCCAGATACTCTGTTGATGTCTTTGAAGTCGGCGTCTGCAAGCTCCATAATGACAACTCATACGTTGAGAATCACTGACGTCAGGTCCAGCAAATTCCAGAAGGACTTAAAGTACTCCATTTTGTGGAATCACATTTGCGTTATTTCAACGTACGCCCACCCGACGTTAAACAGAAGGATTATCACACCGAATATCGTTGCGAGGATATGGTAGACTCCCGACGAGTTGGATTCAGAATGCTGGTTTTTGATTATATACGTCGCATAGAATCAAAAGATAACGAAGTAGGCCACATAAGGAATCAACAGCTTTAGGATGATCATCTTTTTGAAGTAGCTCCACTGGAATAATATAATATCCTGTATGATATTTTGACCAAAAATATTGACATTTTCAGTCTCACTCAGATCTTTTAAGAAAGAAGCTCCCTCTTCTGTGCAGAAAATCCAGTCGAATTCAATGCCTCTAACGGTAACTCTTTTCAGAGGAGCTTCGTTCTCTTTGTCTGCAGCATTTTGGATTTTAGGTGGTTCGACTTGATCGGCTTTGATAGCAGGAACAACTTCGCTTGATTTGTATTTTTTGCCTTTATTAGCAACGCCAATATTGTATTTCTGATAGAATTCTTTATCAAGGATGCAGGATGAGTGGGCCTCTCTTATCGTCTCAGCTTTGTCAAGGCTGATCTTACTGATCGACTTCATCTGGTAAGTCACAAAATAACAAGTGTTGAGGTACTTCTCAAAGGCCTTCAGATTCATCTTGAACAAAACCCCGAACTTTTTGTACAAAAGATTCGAATATGAAAAATGATCGATTTTGACAAGCATGTTGAGCATCAGCTCGATAATCTTTGCTGAGTTATTTTCAATTGCAACGTCTAAAGGTGTTTTATTTTCTTTATTCTCCAAAACGATCATTGAGTAGTATATTGGGTCGTGATCGAACATTGACAGCACTTTTGATAGGCTATCAAAATCGTCGAGATAGTCATACATAACAGACTTTTTGTCGAGATAATAAATGATCTTCTGCAAGTCGAGGTTGTCAATCGATCTATTTCTGTTATAGAAAATATCTTTATGACACAACGGTGTATAAATGCTGCCATCTGTTATGATTATATCTTCAGCTAAATTAATCCTCATGCCTTGGTTCCAGAAAATCGGCTGAGCTCCATCCTTTTTCTTAATAAATGGATTTGGAATTCAGATGTCAAGGTCGACCATGTAGTTATCATATCAAAAATACCCGAACTTTGAGTTTTTACCAGTAAAGTAATCGACGAAGGTGTCTTCTTTTCTTGATGAAAAACTCGAGTACTCTCAATCATTTTCAATATCCCAGATGATCAGTGTATTTGAGTATCCTAATTTGTAGAAGAAGATAACGAAGTTGCTGTGCTTTGTTGGGATTATAAACTCAAAATCGCACTCTTTTAGGTCCAGTGCTCTGTGGTTGATTTCTGTCAAACCATCAATACTTCATTCCTTTGCATCATATCCTCAATTAAAAAGTTTTTCATTGTGCTTAAATAAGATCAAATCTTGACCGATACTGATAATTTCGAACTCATCGAGCTTATCAAGCTTATACTTTGAGATTTGTTCTTGAAAAGTGGTCCATAGATTTTTATCATTAACGATAAAGGCTTTTCTCTCGAGGTATATTAAAATGACATTTCCATTATTATCAATGCTGAAAATCTGCTTCTTCGGGTCGGTATTATTAAAATACCAAAAGTTATAGTCTTCTCCATAATATCCCGCCAGTAATCAATCATGAGGTACATCATATTTCTTCACGAATTCTAGAGCAGCTAGATTTTTGATTGGCTTGATGATGTTGTTTTGGCTTGCTTCTCCAGCTGCTTCCTTTATTTTCTTTTTGTACTCTTCAGATTTCTTGAGCTTGTAAACTTTAAAAGTCGGCGCGCTGTAAGCTGTATTCTCAGCAAAGTATGAGTACATATTTGGATCTTTATTTTGGAAAATACTGCTTTTCTTGTTGCTCAGGTGGAATCTAATTCGATATTAGCTCACAGCAACGAAAAGGAAACTTACATTCATTCCAACGACGATGTACTGTCCGCTTTGAGAGACTCACATCTTTTGGCAATTGTAGTTGAACTCTGAAATCGTCTGGACTAGTTCTCCATTCAAATAATAAAACTTTATCTCTTTGTTGCTGTTAATGTTGACAACGTACTTCTCGTCAAAATGCAGGAAGAACTCAAGCGAATTATACTCTTTTGTTCTTTGCTTTATCGAGTAAGAGTTCATTGAAGGAAGAAGAAGCAAGTTAGCATACTGCTTTGTATAGTCATTGTTAATGTACTCAGGACTTAGCGACTGCAGCACTAAATCATCTGCACAAATAGGGAATTTATAGTCACTATAGTTTAAACTATACCCTGAGTAATTGATATTGTAAAACTTGTTCTCCTTTTCTTTTCCCTTTTCCTGCAATATTATGCCTCCATTCGATGAATACAGCATTTCATTATAAAAAGAGTATCCTTTAAGACTTGTATAGTCCGTAGAAGTTGCAAAATAATAATCGACGTAGTATTCTTTCAGTAAAGTAAGCCTGCTGTCTTCAATCTTGAGGATCTTAAAATACTTCGCTTCGTCAACAATGCAAATGTGCTCAACTTGGTTGATGAATGTTGATTTTCACAATTTTACATTCTCAAGTGCTTCGTAGGCTTTGTGGAACCACTTTGAGCTTGAAGGTTCGAACGGGATCTTTATTCTCTCTACTTTTGTCGATGTATTATCCCAAAATATTAAAGACGACCGGTCTTTCAAGTAAATCACATTATTCTTCGATAAAGATCTCTGGTACTCTGAAGTTATGAATGTAGACTCAAGGGAGCAGCCGACAAAGCTATTTTTGAAGTGCAGTAGTACAGACTCTTCGATCTTCTTTTTCTCTTGATTTTGCATTCGGATTTTGTAAAATCCTTTGAGTTTGCTGTTCGGTACCTGATTCGTGTATATCTTCCGCTGGTAGTAGCTAAATGAAAATCCATAGTAAGATTTGTCGATGTAGCCGATGATGTAGTGGTCTTGATTATCAAGCACAAGGCCCAGTGAAGTTTGATTTTCATATCTTGAGTACTTGCAGTTTTCCAAAACAGCAATATCAGAGTCGAAATAGCATACATCAATCACGTTGTCAAAAGACTGGAACCAGATCTCCCTTGTGCCTCTGACGTATATAATGTAAGGCGGCTGGAATGTGATGCTCTTCATTATTTTAAATGAAAACTCATCGATTTCATTCTCACTGACTTTGTAAATTCGAATGTTCGAGTAGTTAGAGGTATCAATTCAGATGAGCGAAGTCGGCTCTTCGTCTGTAAAGCTGAATCCTGAGAGACTCACGTACTTCTTGAAGTTTTGCCTCCAAAGTAGCGTTCCGTTTTGGTATAGTGCAACATGATACGTCGAGTAGTTGAGGTTATACATCATCGCGTACTTGTCATCTTTCATCGCGTGGTTGTACGCGTTCATGTTGTCTTTGGTAATTTCAGTTTTCTCTTTGGTTTTAATATTCGCAATGTACATTTTCGGCCAGACATCGTAGATAAATGTATTTCTATCAGGAGCGAGGGTGATGTATGACACGTAAGTATCGAATTCGTATATGATCCTCTCAGTGTCATTAATGAAGTCGATTGCAATCAAATTTGTTTTTGTATAATCATCAGTAGGCTTTGTGCCGACGAACTCAGTCGCTGAGTACATATAGATTGTGTACATGTTCCTTCCATTTATACATTTGATAAAGTTTCCTTTATTGTCGAAGATTAAGCGTTGGTATCCATCTCCAGTGATGATATAAGATCCGTCTGATGAAACGGAAAACGAATAGAAGTAATTGTATTCATTTCCGTTCAAGTCCTTTCCCTTCAACTCAAATCTGGATATCTTTGTGAGAGTCATCGCATTAT
>JAGYYN010022441.1:0-18323 GCA_021441665.1 Euplotes cf. woodruffi 2 WChen-2021 | reverse complement strand
TAAATTGACTCTACTGGTGAATATTGGGCTGTTTAATTTTCTCGATAACATTTTTGGATTAATTTGTATGCTATTAACATGCAAAAGTGGCTTGTCAGTTTTACTCAAAGGACTAACTCACATCATATTTGACTTTTTAGCTTTCCTTTGTCTTGATTTGACTCTCGAAAAGAATGATTTCTTGTTGTTTACAAATGTACTCGTTGGACTGATGTTTCACTCTTCTTTATAGAACATTGACTCAAGCATTTTTAATTTGTATAATTGTAATAGTTTCAATATGAGTCTTATTATTTTATTTTTAAATAAAAAAAATATGTTTACTCAACACTTTCAATAGGTATTTAGCTTTTATTTGCAAATTATTGCAATTATTTAAATCAAATTTAAAAATGAGTGCGAACGAACCAACCGGGGAATCAACCTTTTACGAAAACGAGCTAATAAATGAGCTGATTAACAAAATGGGAGAACTAGAAGATAAATACAAACAGAATTTCAAGGATAACCCACTTCACAACAGTCTTGAAGAAATAATCGCAAGTGTTTCGAGTGATCAGCAAGTCAACCCAATGAAGCTATGTGCGATATTTACAGATTTTGCTGATGCTTTTCTCAACAAAGCGCTTGAGTCGGATCAAATAATGAAGCAAAACTTCAAGCTCAACAACGAGCTGTTAAAAGCAAATGATCTGATTAGACGACTGACTGATGAAAACGAGTACCATCTAAATAAAATCAAAGGCCTCGCAAAGCAGATAGACATCTACAAAGATAGCTGGAGAGGCAAGCTAACAGAAAAGTCTGTAGAACGCCAAATCTCAGAACTCATTGAGCAGCGTGAAACACAAATAGACGAACTCAGAAGCAAGCTTGCAAATACAGAAAAAGAATTCATGAAATTTAGAGTCGAAGCGATGGCTAATAAATCCCCGACCAAAATACTTATCGACGATGACTCTAAAAACTTCTCAGATTTGAAAGGGACTGATATTAAAGAGAACTCAATGCCGAGGGCTTCGAATCTTGACAAACTATACGACGAGCTCATTCAAATGGACCATAAACAACTTGTTGAGCACTGCCTCGAGTTAAAGCAGACTCAATACAAACCAAAATCAGTTGAAAAGCAAAGGCCGTCGAGCGCTTTAAGAAGCAGCCAGAACTGCTGTGTTTATAAGAGTCTGACTCAAACAGAAAAAGCAACTGAGAACTTAGAGAAGAAGTACAAAAGAGTATATAAAATCGCAAATGACCTCACAAGCAAAAATACAGTCTATCAAAATGATGTGTTCAAAGCAGATAAAAGAATCGAAGCCATGGAGTCTCGGTTCAACAGTCTTGTTGAAGACTTCCAAAAGTACATAAATACAAAGGAAACTGAAATCTCTGAAAAAGACAGAAAAATTGCAGAGTTATTCCAGAAAAGCAAAGAGCAAAATATTAAGGAAGAGCACTTTGTTCCACTGCAAATCGATACTGAAGACGGTAATATTGCGTTGAGGATATATTCAGAGATCATGGAGGACTACTCAATTCCTCAGGAAAGAGACGAAGTAATGCTTGACACTGTTGAGAAATACATCTACGATAAGAAACAGCCAAACGTAGCTTATATGCTGTGGGAAGCAGCTGACTTCAGTCATTGAAATAATATCGAAAAATCGTGCAAGCTGATGAAGGCTCTCCTGCAAGACTGTTACATTCCTGGTAAGCGTCAGGAGTCTGGTTTTGTCGACAACAAAAATAGCTTTTCATTTAAAGAAACTCAACTTAAAGAAAGCTTTGAAAAAGAACGAGAAATAATCAGCAAAAACTGTGAGATACTCAAAGAAAAAGTAAGCGAAAAAGATCACGAAATTCTCGAACTTAAAGACGTTATTCGACTAAAAACGCAGGAGTTCGAGTTGCTCAAGCATAAAATAAAAGATGATCAATTCGAAAGAGAAAGCAGCCATCGGCAAGTATTCAGTCGTCGGAATGAACTGTCGAACTCACCGAATAGTGACTCCGAAACCGAAAGCCTAAGAAAAAGCTCAAAGTTCTCTCAGGTGAAGTCGAAAGAAAACCTCATTCAGCCATATGGAGAACATAAGAAGGAAATAGACGAGCTTAAGAAAGTTATGTTCCAGTTGCAGAATGAAAACGAGCAGTTAAGAGCCAAATTGGAGTCACGCATTCAGACTGACCACTACGACAATAAGAAAACTGCTGATAACGACGGAACTGTAGTCATTGGAGTCAGTCAAATCAACCTTAATAATACTGCAGAAAACGATGCCAGTATGAAGAACTGCAAGATCGAAATGAGCCCGATTGAAGTCAAAGACAGAGATATTAGTGCATGTGACGAAGCTATACTCGGAGTATTCGACAAATCGGATAAAAGAGCATCCAATCCTTATAAGAATAACCAACGAGGCAGCGTGAGGAAGCTAAATTTTGATGATAACTTAGAAAAAGAGAATCTCAGGATAGATGAAGTCAAAAGTAACAAAGACTCAGTAAAGCAATTGAATGATCAAATCAACACTTTACATAATGAAATAGAGGTGAGAGATAACTTGATTGACGAACTTAAGTCAAAACTCGAATTTTACAACAAGAATTACTCATCAAAGGACATGTTGAGTCCAAGATTCAATGAGCCAGATTATTCCAAATCCGAGAGAATAAGAAATCAAAGACTAACTGCTGATAAAGTTTTCTTAGAATTATCTAAGATACTTGAAAACTCAGTAATAATTTATGATTTATTCGTTGAAAAATTCAACGAATTAATAGACCAAAACGCGAAATCAAACATTAACATCGAAGACTGATCCGATAGTGAGAAGAGAAGTAATGAAAGCTTTAACAAAGGAGATGAAGTTCACCTTCTGCAAACATTACTCAATATCAACAAAACAGCGAGCAAAGTTAGCGAGAATTTTAAAAGTCTGTATAAAATCCTTGAGTCCTCAAGAGAGCCAGTAATGACTTCTGACTCACAAATCGAAAAAGAACGAAAATTGCTTCATGTGAAGTCTGACCACCAGCTGTTCCTGATTAAAGACATCGTGCAGGAGGTCTCTAAAATTTTAGAGGATTCACAAGGCACCAAAGACCAGTTCGACATGGTATTTAACTCAATCTCCAGTATGGCGCAGAGCAATCGAGATTTTAATGAATACCAGTCGCCGTACAGCTCGCAAAAGGAAGAATACAAGCGAGTGAACCTGTGCAAGCAGCTCATGACGGATATGAACAGCTACATATACCATTTAGAACAACTTATTCACGAACTTATTGACCGGTCTGCGGCTATCATTGAAAATAGCGATTTGATCGAGAAGAACTACGTCAAACTATTGAAGATCGCAAATGGCAGAAGCGATCAAAAATAAGAAAATCGAAGAAATGTACGCGCTGAATGAAGAGAATCTAAGAACAATACTTAAATTGAGAAAAGAACTAATCTGAGTCAAGAAAGCGAAGAATACTGTCATCCCTCAGCTTCAACTTGAAAGGGTTGAAGGGGAGCACGGACGGCCTCATAGCGTTGCAAACGAAATTCCAAATAGCCAGCATATTATTACTGAAAATTTGAGATGCTCGATGAAGTCAATGAAAAATGTTGATTCTTTCTTATCTCATAAATTACAAGAAGCAGATAAAAAAATTGAAAAATACGAGGAGCTTATCTACGAAAGTAAAAGACAGCACCAGGCTCTTGAAAATGAAATTCTTCGGAAGGATGAAGCATTGAGAAACCTGCATTCAACGCTTGAAAGAAATACAGAGAAAGAATACAGTGAAAAGCAAGATCTCAATAATGCTTTGCATCAGCAAAGAAAAGAGTTCCAAAAGCAATTTGAAATTCTAAACGAACAGCTTGAACTCAAAAGACAGGAGTGTAAGAATTTAGTAAACGAGTTAAATCTCAAAGACCAACAACTTCGAGATAAAGGCGTTCCAGCAGAAGTTGTTGACTTTGACATCAGGAAGATCAAGGACGAAAGTAGCAAACTTTCTAGAGAGATCATGATCATCAAAGATGAAGCAAACAAGTACAGAATGCACCTGGGACAAGCGATGAAGGAGATTGAAACTTACAAATCATCAATCCATTCTTACGAGCTGCAGTGTGAAAAACTCAAGCATTTGAATAATGAACTGAATAACACTCTTAGTGAGGAGCGCAATATCAATATGAAAGGAAGGAACAAAGTCAAAGACCAGATGGTCAAGATTAGCAGCAAAGTTGAGGAGCTTGAGGAGTACTCTGCAAGCATCGAAAACACAAATAGGGACTATTCAAAGAAAGCTGATTATATAATGCAAAAACTTTACGCATTAAAGGAACACATCTTCTCAAATGAAATGCCAACCTCAAGAGCGAATAAGACTCCTGGAACTGTGCGCAGTAATATTTCAGGAATGTATAGCTCGTACAGCAAGAATCCGCTTGAGTTTAACTGAAACGATGAAAGTGCAGAATTTATTACGAATGAAATAAGAGCCAAGTTCGATGAGATGAAAGCTAAAATATTCAACTACCAAAGTGCGATCAATAAGTTGCAAGGTGAAAAGCAGCAAATGTACCAGAGTATGAACCAGCTCAAGTTTGAGAGTGTGCAGGAGTACTCAACTCCAGTTTCAAAGAACCCAGCTTCCTCGTACAAAAATAGGAGCCAAGTAGCAACCAGTACAAAAGACACTGAAAAATCTGAAGCAATGATCGAGTACCTGAGAGCAGAGATCAGTCATCTGCGAGACAAAAATAAATCGCTTGAGTCGGAGTTTGAATTAGTAAAGCGGCAATCTGAAGTCAGGAAATCAGCAGCTTCGCAGTTAACCGGATTTATGGTTAATCTTTTAAAACCAGCGAAGGACTTAATTTACCAACTGTGCTCGGACCCGCATTTATCAGAGTCTTACTTCTACACAGAAGATGAGATCTTCGAAGGCATCGATTCGAAGTACTGCCTCGATATTGTCAAGCTGTTTGACATTGCGACCGAGCGAATCGTTGACTTAAGAAGCACGCTTGACCAGAAGGAGCACATCATTCGAGAGCTGGACAAAAAGATAATCGAAATCAAGCTAAAATACGACCAGGTCAACCAGCAACTGCAAATGCAAGAGCAGTCGATGAACAAAGAAATAAAAATGAACTTTGAAGAACTCGATTTCAAATGACGGTAAGCTTTTATCTATTTGTGACTCAACATTATTTTTATATAGAGAGTTTGCATCTCACCTCAAGGTACTTGCAGGAGAGCTTGAAAAGGAAAAAGCTAAGTGCGAACGCTTTGAAAACGAAAATAAATATTTGAAAGAGCATATCAAAAATAAACTTGAATCGACCCAAAACCAAGAAATTTTAGAAGCTAACCTTGAGTCCAGGATTCGGATAGCAAGGGAAGAAGGCATCAGGCAGGGGAGAAGAGAAGGAATTATGGACAGCAAAGTTAATGAGTATATTGAACAGTACAAGAAAGAGATTGTAGACCAGAGCGATAAAATTGTACAACTTGAAGAGACTATCGAAAAACTTGAACGAGAGTCAATGAAGCTCAAGCAAGAAGTAAATAACTATAAAAAGCAAATTTCATCAGAACGAAATTTACAAAAATCTTTAAGTAAGGAAATAGAAGATCTGACAAATGAAGTAAGATCACTAAAGAAGAATAAATATGACGAATAAATTATACTAATTCAATCAATTTTAGCAAAAAATTTATTTTTATAAAATTATTATTGAAGCATTACACTTTTAGCAATTGCTTGCATATTATCAATGATTGAATCAACTCTCTTGTTGAGCTTACTTCTGACGTAAGTTAGATAGCTTTCTTTAAAATTTTTAAAGACGTAATTCAACATCCAGCATCATAAAGGATCTTGAAGGAAATCGATTTGATTTTGTTGGTTGTACTTTTCATATACCTCAAGTCACTTCGCTGCATTCAGCTCACTACTCCTCATCTTCTTATCCTCCATAAGTCTCACTGGTATATGTACTTGAAAGAAGAACGGGAAATATGTGATTAAGTTTTTAAGATCTCAGGCAACTGTAAGTCCAAGTTCCGTTAGCAGGATTTTTATGCACTCTTCCTTTTTACTATCACTTGCAAACTCGAGAGCGATAAATCGATTTCTAAAAATGACTCTGAAGAACTCTCTGACGTCTCTTAATATTTTCTTATTAAGCACAATGTCCTTCAGTTTGCGGATGTCGACTGAAGTCTTTACCTTCATCTTTTTCTTCTCGAGGTACTCGAACCACTCTGGGAACCCGTTCTTCTCCATCAGTTCTCGCATCGTGCTAAATCGCTTGAGTTTGTTCCTCTCGATTGTGCGGTTGGCTAACGACGAGATCGTGCTAGAGCAAGTTTCAGTTACATTTCGGAAATAAATCGAAGCCTGAGAAAACAATTGAAACGGAACTGCAACGTAAGCACTTACCTCGTTTTTATAAACGGCTTGTCTAAATGTGATAAATCAACAGAGTCCATCTTCGGCATCGTCTGTTGGCTTGATGACATTGAGTGTTGCGTCGGCTGCTTGTCCTCCTCGTGGACTTCTCATGGCTCTAAACTCAAAGTAAGAAAAATTCAAACTCAAACTTTTGGAAAACGATTGGAGTTGATAACATAGATGACAAATATTTCGCTTTTAGTATGTTATCTTGCTTGCTTTCTTACCGTTTTCGTAACTCGACTGATTGCTAAATGCGTGGAGCTGGTCTGAAGACTGTCACTGCTGTTGTTCTGGATATAGATAAAATTCATTCTGGCAAATGTCGTCACTAGATTAATTGGTTCAGCTAATGAAATAACTATAATACCGCAGGCAAAGGATTCTTTAAGCTCACCTCTTTTTGTCAAATTTCGGCTGACATTTCACGGCTGTGGAACTCTGATCGATCGCTCCCACAACAGGCAAGATCCGCGATAAGCCGGCACAGCGTGCCGAGTACTCGTTATTTTGTTCGAATTCGTTTCTAGGAATCAGTTTGTGGGGGTCACAGCAAATAAATGGGTTTAGCTCTTTGGCGATGCTAAGAATACTTGGTAATCTCGTTGATGCATTTTCAATACATCTATTCTGATAATTGTGCAGACTATATGATAACAGAGTTAATAAAACTTGTATTATGGAGTTAAAGTGTACTACATTTCAGCGATATGCTATTTTTATATCTTAAATTGCATGTAACGTCACAAAGGGAAGTCTCGTTATACCAAAATAAATAAAACTTTCATAGTACAAATAACTTTGAAATTTTACTCGTAAACACTTTCTTCTAACTATTTGAATTGGACTAGGTTTATTCAATCCTAAAATTCAATCTGGTAAGGTTTATTTTAGATTATATACTCAATCGTATTTTTATGGTAAATGTATGTAAAAATGGAAATTTAATATCAAATATTCGACAAAGTACTCAATTCATTAAAACCGCGTTCTATTTATTTTAAATGTACAACAAATTATAAGCTTTTATCTTCTTTTACTCTATTTATTCGCATGTTAATTTCTATATTTTTTAAATTTATTCTCAAAATAAACTTTTGAAGAATTTTGAAACCGAAAAAATTGTCAAGGTTTATTTAAAAGAAATATGAATTTTCAAATTGTAAATTTTTTGTTTTGAACCAAATTTGCAAATGTGATTTATTTTTACTCTATTTAACTTATTAAGAATGTTCGATTGCTCAATTTTAAACTCCATAGATACGCAAAAGAGATATGAAAATCCAAAATCTAATAACTTTATGATTTGATTCCAGATTCTCATAAAATGTTGATTATTGAGTAATTTAAAACAAAAGCATACAAATCTCCCTTTTTAGTGGAGGCCCTGTTTATGATAGCTTAATTATAACTCATTTGTGACTTGCTATATTTTAACAATGTCATCGCAAGTTATATACCAAAGTATTTTGTTGGCTTTGCAAGGCCGTCCTCCCCTTGATTGAGAAAAATAAAACATATACTCGATTACAGTTTTAAGTTTATTAATTCGCGATCAAATACGTAGGCACTAAATGCGAGATATTTTAACGCACAAAGATTCATTCAATCGTAACTTGTCGCTGCAACTCAAATGCAGGTCGACATAGCTGCAGCGATTATTTGCTAAAAAGAAAGCGAATAGTCATCTAAAGCTTCGATACTCCAACAGGAGTGCAATTGATTTGGTTATGCATTTAGGATCTTTTGTGAATAAGTAACCATCGGTCGCTATTTTTCTTTCTTATCAGTTAAGAAATCTTATCAATCGCAAGATTCAAAGTGAAGGTAAAATGAATAGGTACTTTGATTCAATAAAAATTGGGAGCCTTGTTCGCATCAAAATTTGTAAGAAAATTAACTAATACTATGCGGGAATAACTCAGTTTACGAATGCAGGGGTTAGCATGAGATAAAATAAGTTCTCTATATTTAAATCGCATTTTAGATCTGAATTACTTGCGTGGATCTTGTTTACTTGTAAATGCTACGCTTTAAATAACTGGTTATTTTTCTCAAGCAAGCCATAATTGATAAGTAATTTAAGTACCACTAATTTTAATATTCAGATTAAAGCATTAACACTGCAAAATTGGAAAATTCAAATGAAAGACAATAAAATTTAACTTTTGCTATCCAAGTACTTTTATTAAATAGTGAAAGAAAGCATAACTAAAAATTTTATAGGCTTATAAAGGAAAAAGTGGACTGGAAAATATGGAACTTAAATACAATAATCAAGATTATTTTTAGAAAGCAAAATACGATACGTATCTATATGATGATTATTTAATTCAGTTGCACGAAAGCCTTACAAATAGTATATGATTCAGTATAAAAATAACGATTGAGTTTCATAATTTTTATTAAACTAAAAATCAGCAAAAAGAGTTCTCTAAATGTACTTCATGAATATTAAAAATTCATGAATACAATAGTATGCAAATAAATTTTAGGAGATGAAATTTTAGCAAATTTTAAATTTTCCTCACTTTTGGTTTTTTAAAATAATTCTTTAATACCGGTGACTGTTCAGATTATCTAATATCAAACTATTACTTGTTTAAAATAGCGTCATATTGGATGCAGCTGGTGTCGGCTAAGAGAGCTATTTCAATCGACTACTTGTAAAAGTAAAATGTCTGATTCGCACGTGCGATTACATAAAAATCGATAATTCTTTTACCGCCACTCCACAACTGAATTCAAATTTTGACAAGAAAAGAAAATTGCAAAATTTGTGATTTATGAAACACTTCAAAGCAGCTGCAGCGAGGCGTCGTCTAGTAATGCTAACTATACTAATCAAATAGAGCCTCGAGTCCGAAGAAAGTTTAGTTTTAAATCTAGTATCCTTCGTTTCTGCGCAGATGAAGCTCTGAGATCATAAACATAGCGACGCAAGAATCGCTAAAAATAAAGCGATTGAATACAGTCACGTACTTTCATACAAGTAGAAATCAGCGAGTTAAGAATACTAATTTCACAAAAGGGGCAGCAGACCGCTTCTACCGCTGTCATTTGGGTTCATTAAAGCCGAAGGTCTTCAAAGCGGTTGGTGACTTAGGCCTTCCTCATTATTTAGCTTAGTAGAGATTTAAAATTTTGCAAGAAAACCAAAAATGCCCGAGATTATAATAATTACCTGAAAAGGATATTAACCGAGTTTTGGTCAACTGGGGAGTCTTGTGGCGTGAATGCCTTCATGTAGTTATCTGGAATCGAGAGTTGCCTCATCCAGTCGTGCTGCTCTGATTTTATGTTCCATTTATTGTAAATTTCATCTGTTAAATTTCTATTGTTTTCGTGGTATATAAAGCTTAAATCTGCATCTGGTTGGCATCAGAAGCTTGCTCATTCGCAACACTAAAAGATTCACGGTGAATTGAGGTTCAGATGTGAGAAAACAGTATGGTAGGTTTATTTGATATTCACTAATTTAGCTCTTACTCATAAGTTTGAAGTCACTGCATGCGGGGATACTTTGAAGTTCATATCTTCTATATCAAAATGTTAGTAAACTGAAGGCATATCTTTTCTGAAGACAACAAACGCGTGGGATTATTTGAATAGGAGAAATACGCAAAAACTATGCTACAGCTGCAATCTTCTTAAACGCAAATGATCAGTGCATTCAATTTCAGACCAGAGCTCAGCTAATAGTTGTATCGCAAATTAACCGTGATCCAAGAAGATTTTAGGCTCAATATGGACTCGGGATTGGCTTACTTTTATTTTTAGATTATAATACTTAATTACTTCAAGCTTATCACCTCATTTGTGATTCGCACCCAGATATATTGGACGAGAGTTTTAAATAACCAAAGCTTAGTTCAATGGCAAGTCAATTATAAAATTTACACTAACACTCGTATTTATTTTGATTCGTCATTTTCTTAAAAAAATTTCATAAAGTAAAATATAAATGAAATTTGGAGTTGTATAAACTCGACTGTGTAGATTATTTTAAATTAAAAAAGACACGAAGCAATTGTTAATAATTAAGTTTATTAAACTGAAAGCTTTAGCATATAATTTTAGAACAATTAAAAATTTAAATATGGAAGCATCCAGATACGATTCGATGTTGGATATCGGGATCGACATTCTTTCACACCTTAATAGCAACTCATCCAAGGGAAATGAGTTTTTAGAGTTACTAATTGAGCTACTTGAACCTTACTTTGCAAAGCGGAGTGAGCATGAGTCTCTTCACAACCATGTTTCAAGCAACTCTCCTGAGAAGATAGCTGCGGCGACTTCATCGAGAGGAATTATCCTTGGAGATTCTGACAGTATTCGAATTAGAATTGATACTTTACACAGAAACATCGATGATATTAATTACGAGCTTACTGACATCAGGAAGAAAATGACTTCAAAAACTGGTAAGCTTGGTCGTTCATATTTTCTGAATGTTCAGTACATTTTTATTTAAAAATAAATTCACATTTTCTTACAATACATTATGGTTTAGATATTGATGACTATCACTTTTTGGAGTCGAAATTCGACGACTACACTCCAAGCTCAGTGACTTCGAATCTCTCTGAAAACCTAAAATAGACACAGAGAAGCTACTGCAATTGACATTGAGAATAGGTAACTTGACTGCTCACTTTCAGATTTGACGAGGAGCGTACTAAAATCAGCAAGACTCTCGCTGAAAAAGCAAATCGAGATGAAGTGAGAGCAACATTCGAGCATTATGTTGCAAAACAGACATTTAACGATAGATGCCATGATTTGGAAAAAGATCATGACAAGTTAAAAACTACACTTGATAAATTGAAAGTATGATTTGACTAATACTAATTTTATTTTGAGCATTAGCTCATCAAAGATTAAGATTATTTTTGTAGCTAACCATAGAAAATACTATTTTTTAAAGCTAAAAATTTATTAGGAAAAGCAGATTTCGACAGACTCAAACCTTTCAAATGCAAGAGAGTCGATTACACTTATCTCTTCGCAGTTTCATAGCTTCTTAAGCATAAAAGAGTGGAAAACAAATGAAACTTTAATCAACAGAAAATTCGAGAATTACTCAACACTTAAAAAGATGGAGGAGCATAAAGCTGAAATACAGTAACTATATATTACATTCATTTTAAACTAAAAGTTTATTTCTTATCACTTGCTGTTTAGATAGGCTTACTTTCAAAAACGCAGAGGTTATTAAAAAACTACGGCGAAGACTATGAGCGACATAAGCACATCATCCGCAGGTAACTTTGACTTTCCTGTAACTGTGCATATCTTGCCTTCGCTACCAAAATGCACTATTTCTACTAGTGAATATAAGCCAGCATTAATGTGCTATTTTATATTTAGATTTGATGAGGTACTTCTCGAAAAAGCATCGAAAATCTCAGTCGAGATGCTAACAAATAAACTCAACGAGTACATCTCGAAGGAAGACTACAAATACATTGAGAAGGGCATCGATTCTACCAACGATATGATTTACACTCATATCGATGAACTTGAGCGCAAAATCAACGGAATTGAGAACGATATCAAGGACGTATTCAAAAACTCTATCAAGAACCTAATTAGAGAGGTCAAGAGCCAAGTTTTGCAGAGCTGCAGCTCTTTTCCCCTCAACCACGACCAAGTCAAGTCACTGCTGGACCTCAAATCTGACATTGCCGGTTGGTTAGAGCTTTAGTTCAAAACTTATAATTTTTAGCTGTAATGCAGTTAGAATTTGGTAAGTCAGATCCAAAAGTAAGCTGAGGTATTTTACTTGTAGAACACTAGAGCCAAAGTTTCTGAATTATTGTTGAAGCAAGCAAAGATACTAAACAAGCACATAAAAAGCTTCAACTCCGAGATGTCACCTCCGATATCGATTCCAGTGAAGTCAATAAGGCCAGACTACTTGATTCGGTCTTCATCGATCAACATGAACACAGACTTAAACAAAGAATTGGACGTTGAACAGACGACTAAAAATTTAAACGACTCGCCGTCATCAAATAAAAGACTTTACATTAACGTAGAGAGCAAAATCGATTCCAAAAAGAGGAGATATAGACCGATGACTGCTGTCTACAGGAACAGTATGTCTAAGCCCAGCAGCAAAAAGAGGAACTTGAATATATCGATTGCTGAGAAAGACTCATTTTCTAAGTAAGCCTTCGTTTATTTAGCATATTGGAGACCTATCTTTTCTTGCTGTTAATTGTGGGTATAGCAACAGAGTCAATATCAATGTCAAGAAGAACCTTTTAACAACGTAACTTTGATTATTAAATACATACATTTGCTATCAAAATAATTAATATGGGTCTTAGTTTTATTAGTAAAACATTGTATCACAAATTTTTGTAGTAAATGAGCTGGAGCACTTAGAAAAGGTCAGAAAAGAAATGGAGGGTTTAGCACTCATCTAAACTCTTCGATGTTTGATGAGAACGACACTTTGATTACATTCAAATCTCCGAAGGAAAACCACGTTAAAGCTGCATCAATATCAATGTAGCTTGTCGGCTTTTGACTTTGGTTAAAGCTTAATTTTAACACAATGACTTCTTGATATTTGACTGTATTTAATGCTAAATATCAATATTAAATCTAAATATTGAACTGATATTAAAATTACCTTTTTGAGCATATTCTTTACAATCACAAAAGGCGAGTCAGATGCTAGGCTTATTAAAGCTAAAATTACGATTCAGTTGTGACTATATAATAACTCACAGATCTCTGTATATTTATTTTGTGGACAAAAGTAGATAATTTTACTGATCAAAATCGAGTTTCGCCTATAATAAACTGATAAATCTGTATCTCTAATCTAAATAATATCTGTATACTTTTGCTTTATTTATAAATTCTTCGGTATCATATGTTAATTTAAAATACCGCATCCAGAGGACAAAAAGCAAAACTCGATGTAAGACTTGTGTTGCATAAATAGCCCAAATTATTGCACCTGAACGGCCTGCCAGATTACTTGACTTTTTTGACTGAGTCGAGGATCTCTTTAAAAGTCTTTGCTTTGTGAGGCTTTCTTATATGGCTTTTCATCCACTTCATTGGGTCTGCCTTTTTAGTGCGGAAGTTCGGGACTAGAGTCAAAGTTGTTTGATTTTAACAAACAAATAAATTATATCACAACAAGTTTTTATATTTTATCAATTTACTTTGATAGCAACAAGTATTCTTTATGCCTAATAACACATTTTCAAAACAGAGTAGCTCATTTTATTTTTCCTTTTGCTACCAATTGCAATAGAAATTAACAAAAACACTGAAATTGGCCAAGACTGTATTTTGTTTTACCGAAATTGGATTTTAAAAGAATATTAATAATATTAATAATATTAATAATAGCTTTTATAGAAGACTTCGAAGCTAGATAGCGATACAAATCCCAATTAGTAATAATTTGCTTATATATTGCTATTTTTACATTAAAATTTAACTTACTCAGGCCGAGGGGTTAAACTATGATTTATAGAGAATAAATATGACTTTTAATTGATCATATATTTATTTCTGATCTCCTTTAAACAGTATTTATTCTGTGCACTAATATTAGAAATAAATGAAGAGAGTATTCTATAATGATATAGTTTTATTTTAATTTTAATCTTCCTGTATATTTTAATCTAATCAATAACGGATATAATTTATTTAAGCTAATAGGGTATTAATGCTAAATCTTTCAAATCTATCGAATAGTTATTTTATACAGGTTAATAATACTTTTAGCGATTACCTTTAATCAAGTCAACTATTTTAGTACTAGCTGAAGCTCTTCCATCGCTTGGAGATGGAAGGAACTGGTCATCGAACTTTAATATCTCCTTGTACTTAATTTCCTCTGTGTTTTTGCTATTTTCACTATCGGTTTTAAACTGCAAAACCTGCAGATAATATTTTCTCAATGCGCTGTCTTGAGTTTCGGCAAGTCCCCGGTGATACCGATGTGAGTAGTATTTGGCCTTTTCAAAGTTGCCTAGATGATAGTGCTCGATGCTAAGGTTTTCAAAGACCTTCATTTCGAGGTTGATATCAGAGTTTATCCAAGCTTTTTGCAGGATTTTCTTATACACCTCACAAGCTTTATTTGTGATCGGTCTGCAAGCAGTATCATTTAGCGATCTTCTCTAAAATCTCAAGATACACGTCGACTCTTTCTTCATGCTTTGCATACTTCAGCAGGTAATTGTACAGCCCCTGTGCTTTTGAGTAGTACTTTCATTCGATGTTGTATTCTGCTCACATTTTAGAGACTAAAAATATGAATGAACACCAACCTTCAAAGATGAGTTCAAAGCTCTGAGAGTCTTTTGCAAGTTCCTGCATCTGCTTCAGCAAGCAAAACACCTTTTCGATGTCTTTGAAGTCGTTAACCTTTTGGTACAACTTTTTGAACGTCATGTTCTTTTGGTGAAATGAGGTTCTGTTGTTTTCATTCATAAAATTCTATGGCAAAAGATAAATAACAAATTAATACTAAACTACCTTTCTTCTCGTAGAAATAGATTTTGAAGTTTCACTAATCGATCTGACATCGTTTGTCTGCTTTCTTGCTAGATTCTTAAAAGAATGAATAAAATATAGATTTTAAATGCTTTGAAGGCTTCCTTCAACTTACTTGTATTCATGATTTCGGTCTGGAGTAGACTCTTCTGCTCTTGCTAAAAATAAATTTTGAATCTTACAGCTGGTTGAGCCGAATATATGATTCATACAGCTCGTTGATCTCATCCATCAAATCAATGATTTTTATAATGCATTCCTCTTCATATTTCTTTTGTTTACTCAGTGATGTGTACTTCGGACGGTTGATGAATTTGTCTTCTTCATGAGAAGCTTCAAGAGAGTCGTTTTGAAAGTCTTCAAACTCTATATCGTCGTTCCATGTGTTTTCTGTAAGGTCAGCCTTTTTGCACATCTTCAGTTTGATTTCTTAATAAAATTATTACCAACATTTCAAATCTTAATTGGTAATTTTTGAAGAACATAAGCGTACCGTAGTTCGATTTCTCAGGACTAAAGTTTGATGACTTCGTATCACCGAAAAACGTGATATTTCTTAGGATATCGGCATTATGGATTGAAGTGTTCTTCCTAAAACTTTAACAGGTTAGCTTCAAAAAGGCATAAACTTGAGTTCAAATCACCTTATTTTCTTCATGGAAGATGCCTTCTGCCTTTGAATATGAGATCCAATACTTTCATTGATACTAAGTTCGGTATTGATTCTTGAGCGATTATAATTAGTTGTGAATTTCCTTTGCTTTGCCTTAATTTAAAATAACCACCTCAATCAGAAGCAAAACGATAGTATTTTTTACCTGATGTTCAATACTTTTAGCATTGATTTTTTGATAATTCGAGCGCTTTCTTTTCATTAGCAATGACTCATGATTATTTTTATTATTATATTCTTTGCTTATCTCTTTATTAATTTTTGCATCAAACATTTTTATTTGTCTTTAAAGAAAATTAGTAAAAATAGCTTACTCATTAAAGTAATTTGAGGAGTAATCCGACTCAAACTTTATATCACTAAACAAGATTATTAGACTGAGTACAAGTATCGTCAATGTCCTGCTGAATGTTCATTTGCCGTTCTTTCGCAGAAGCAGAGGTTGCTCGTTTAATATAGTTGCTCATGATATTGTTTTCTTGTAAAATAAAATTTATCTTGCTCAAATAAGACAAGCAAAAGTCGACTACAACCTTAAAGCCAACAAATGTAAAAATACCAGTTTGGACTTTGTTCAGGATCTCTTTGCGTTTATTTAACTTCTTGGCTTCTCAGCCCGCTTGCTGATCGTTTGTCATTGCTGCTAAGTACATTGTTAACTATGCAAATTGTACTTACTATGAGTGATCGATTCTCTTTAGCAGCTCTCATTGCAGATTTAGTATCATCTTGATCTTTTTGATTTTGCTGATGACTTTTACTAAAGAACGATTTTTAGCGCTAGCTTATAAACTGTCGAACTGCGTGTAGTTTAGCCAAATTATTTCTCAAAAATAAATTTCCAGTTTTCGAGATTTAATGACTTCGTATTGATTTTTTTAGCAATTTAGGCCCACTTGAAATAAGTTGCTGTTCACAGCACATTTTGACTGTAATTTATGCCTTTTATGCTTTACAGCCAATCCAAGTGAGCGTATTAATGCAAGCATATATTTAAGAATGAAGTATCAAGGCAGGACAGCAAGCTTGGTCCCAGTTAAAATTATAAATGATACAGTATATAGTTACTTATTTTATTTCGTACAAGCTGTTTAACTTAATATTGCCGAATACTTAAGAATCTATTTTTATTTAAAAATAAGTGTTGTTTTGAATACAAAAACTAACTTAATAAGTCTTAAGTGGCGGCTTTAACAACAAGCTCAATAAACAAGGTAGTTGATAGTTCTTGAGTGGACTATACAACAGGCGCTTACCTGGAGTCTTCTCTTGCTTAACTGCCTTCGACGAGTATGCATCTACATATGGCTTCATATTTATTGGATCCAATCGATTATTTTGATTTCAAAATATTTGGTATTTTTGTGCAAAGCGAATGGAACTTAATAAATATTTTTGATTATTTATCTTATTAAAATGAGTAATGCTGGTGAAAGTCCGCTCAGCGGGCAGGTCAGTCTTATGGACAGCAGAAATCTACTCAGCATGGATGCTGAGTACGTCAAGCAGAAGTCGAAGGTTTCTAACCTGACCTACGATACTTTCATGCATAATGTTCAGCTTTCCGGAAAACTAGGAGTGTTCGGCACAACAATCATCATTATTAGTAATATTATTGGTGGAGGTATTGTCGGTGTGCCTTTTGCAACGTTGACTGCAGGACTTTGGCTGATGCTTGTCATTCACTTCCTCAACTTAATTTGAGGTGTTTTCTCTGTTTACATGTTGCTCGAAGCCCGAGCGATCTCTGGGTTAGCATCGTTCTCTGAGCTCGGATTCTACTGCTTCGGGAGGTACTCGATATTTATCCTGAATGGTATAGTTGCAGTTGCGCAGTTCGGAATCCCAATAGCTTACTTTATCATTGTTGGAAGCATTGGAAGTGGGCTTTTAGGAAAAATAGATCAGCTAAAAGATACATTTTGGTCTTCAAGACAGTTTCCTATTCTCGTGATAGCCGCAAGTCTTTTCTTTTTTGTCATTAAGCGAGAAATCCAAGAGCTCAAAAGTGCTAGCTTGATTCTCTTCTGTGGTGTAATACTATTTATGATCGCACTGATAGTTTTGCTTATTACTGAGGGAACAGGCAATTTTGATTTTAAAGATCTTTCAGAGCCAAAGTTTGATTTGAATATGGTTGCTGTTGTTCCAACTATTTTGTTCGTATATGGATTCCAAGCTGCATTTTTCCCTGCTTTTCAATCTTTAAAGGAAAAGACTAATTCGAATGGTATTAAAGCAACAATCGGAGCATTTATTTTTAGTATGATTATGTATATTGCAATTTCAGTACTATCTCTGCTGAAGTTTGGAGATGACTGCCAAGGAGATATTCTTGAAAATGTCAATGATTTGTCTGGCCCAATCCCTATGATCATCAACATCATTTTCCTAATGATCGTAATGATGCAAGTCCCGATTAAAGTATTCGTTGGTAAAGAAGCAATCTTAATCATGATTGACGAGTTTATGAGAAAGAGTTATTCCAAAAAACCCAGAAAAATCATGGACAATTCTTCATACTGTCTCAAGTCGGACTTTAAATCAAAGAATAAGAAATCTGTTGATAAAGAGGGCAAGGAGTATCTGACGATGAACCCAATAATATTCTATACTGTGAGCATTCTGCTATACGTGCTTATAGTATTTTTAT
>JAGYYN010022438.1:0-39614 GCA_021441665.1 Euplotes cf. woodruffi 2 WChen-2021 | reverse complement strand
GCACATCGAACATATTTAGCTTTTCCTGCTTTACATTCAGCATGTGGTTATGATACAGCTGCTTGTTTATAGTTTTATCATTTACGCATTTCTTTTCTTGTTCAACTCTCAGCTGGTCCCGCAGAACGTCTATTTCGTTTTTAAGTCCGTCAATAATCTCTTTATATTTGCTCATGTGGACTTCGACCTCAGTGATGTTTTTATTTTGTTTTGTTCTTAATGTTTTTAGCTCTCTCTGCATACTTTAGCGTATTGATGGTCTCTTCATAGCAGAAGTACGAAGGAGAGACTCAGGCTATCATACATGTTTTTGTATTCCCTCCACGCGAGTCTTTCAGTAGTCTTGTTAGTTTTGAATCTCTTTAAGGCACGAAAGAACCTGTCTTATTTTTGTCGGATAGTATATTGATTCAGTTTCCGAGAGCAAGCAAACTTTTATTGATGTTTGCACCCTCAACCATCCTCTGTCCTCTGTTTGTCGTTGATGCAGCACGCTCGCTTCCTGCAAGATCGATCAGTGAAAGTTTGGAATGCAGTATTTGATCAACCATATCTAATGAATCGCATGTCGTCTGGATGGAGATCTGCAGGATAGCGTGTGATCTTGAAGAAAACTGATTAGCAGATGTCGATGCCATCGTTCTTCTGTTGTTTCCATCAACAATTAGGTCAATTAGTTCATCTGGATGTTCAACTTCGATTTCTCTGAGTTCTGGGACAAAAACTCCTCTGACGGGGTCTTCAACAATCATCAGTTGAGTTTGTTGATCATTCAACAAATCAATAACATGCTCATTATAGATTTCGAGGTACGATATTTTAATGATGAACTTCTTATTGACGTGGCTGTTCATAAGTTCGAATAGTTTTTCGACAGTAAGCAGTCAAAGCCCCTTTTCCCCATTGCTTGAGTTATAAATATCTCCGAGCATTGTATGAGTTTTACCAGACCCAGTCATTCCATATGCAAATCAGGTTGCATTATAGCCCTCGAATATATTTGGAAGCAGCGAAAGCACTGTTTTAGAGAAAACTTGAGTATTATTATCAGTTTCTTGGAATATATTGTCAAAAGTATACCCTCTTTCTCTCCGCCCGGCGTAGTCATACAGCAAGTCCGGGTCTGAAATATATAGCTTTGCTCATTCTTCATTTTCTTTGGAGATGTTAATGATTCGTCCGCTATTTTTAGAGGAGCCTGCGTACCGCTCTCTTGGCATCAGCGGCCTGACTCTCACGAATACTTTAAACGCTTCGTCGTCCATTCAGTCGTAGGCTTGCTTGGAGGTTTTCATGTTAATTTAAAATTTTACAAATTCAAACAATTATATTTTCTATTTTTTAACTTATCAGCAGCGAAGAGTTTTACTATAAGATTGAAGCTATTTTTATTTGCGTTGGCTTAAGATTCTTTGGTTTTATTTCTTTTTATCTGCCTTGAGTTTACTCTTTTCATCTGATTTCTTATATCTCTCAGATATCGATGTCTTTGTCATTGAGTTATTCAAATAGCTTGATGAGAATACAGTCGATTTATTCGTCGAATGGCTGCTTTCATTTAGCTTGCTCTCTAAATACAAATTATTATGATTTGAAATAAATTATTGCGAAGCATGTCGCTTTCCTACCTTTAGCTTTATCTGGAGACTTTTCTTCAATAATCTTTATCTGCTCCACTGGCTGCTTGTTTTGACTCATGAATTCGTCGACAAGCTGCTGTTGCTTATCGCTATTGCCCATAAATGAAAATCCAGATGATGCTTTCGGCTTTGCCTTTAAGTTAACTTGAACTTTATTACTTTGAGGGGCCTTAACTTCTTCGCAAGATTCATCGATTTCAATAACTGCAATAGTTTTACCTTTAGCACTATTCGAGTCATTAGGCTTCAAGTCTTTATCTTTTGAAGATTGGTTGTCAGATGGATTAGTGAAGTCATCAATTTTGTTTCCGAGAGATATTTGATTCATGAGTTGATTATGCCTGTCAACAACTTTAAATAATTCAACTCATAACTCCTCGTCATCAATCAGTTTAACTTGCACTTTCAGTATTGTTTTTAAAGGTGATTCACTTCTGACAACTGGAAAGCCCATTTCTTCATAGATAACGAGTCTTTTGGCAGACAGCGATCATTCTTTTCAAATTTTATCAAATTCACTGTCTGTTAGCTTCGAATCTGGGTGCAGCTTGATCCATGCCTGAACTCCTCGATAAACATGAAGCCGAAACTTTGTATATGAAACAGTGATAAACTTTATTAACAGATCTTTTGTGATTTCCTCTGGAGGTTGAGACTCAAATTCGGGCTTTTTAAAATCAAGAATTAAGGCGTAGTTGTTTTTCATAGACTTCATTGCTGTTTGTACATCTTGGTCATCTTTAAAGGAGTCTGTCCATTGATCTAAAAACTCCATCGATATATTATTGTCATCCAAAATGTGGTCATTCATTTGTTCACAAACAACCCTGAGTGCAATTTTAGTATCCTCAATTGCCTGTGCAGTAATCTTTCGGTCTTTAGATATTTGTGCATTTGCCTTAAGCTGAGAGTAAGCGTCAATGAATGCGGAGATATGGTCGATTTCGAATAGTTCAATAATCTTAAGCAATTTATCTTTTTTGAAGACGTTCAGGTCGACTTCTATTTTATTTTTATTTGTCCTTGTGAGGAAATACAATACAGCACTAGCAGCCACAGCGCCAGCAACGCCTGCCCATATTTTAGTGTTCATATTAAAATATATCTTTAAATTACGCTGAAATCTAAAATTTTGGAATTTATACAAACCAAAAAATCTATTTTTGAATCTGAATAATAAAACTTTGAGTACAAATGGCGGAGGATACAAAGGAAAGTTCATCGTTTTACACTGGAGATCCTGAACAAGTCGAGAATTATAAAGGACTTGCGAACCACGGAGCAACTTGATATATGAATAGCTTGCTGCAAGCCATGTTCATGACCAAAGAATTCAGAAAAGAACTCTATGAGTGGAAGTAAGCGACTTTCGAAATTAGAAATTTAGGTTTGATGACTCAATTCAAAATAAAGAAGACTGTATTCCTTTCCAACTACAAAAACTATTCGCTCGATTACAACTTGTTAACGATGCTGCAACTACAAGAGACTTAATCATGTCTTTTGGATGGAATGAAAATCAATCTTTTGAGCAAAATGATGTTCAAGAATTTTGAAGAGTCTTGTTCGAAGCGTTGAACACAACATTTGACGGTACTCCTCACGCCTCCATGCTTTCTGATCTTTATGACGGAATTCTGACAGATTTCGTACACTGTACGGAATGAGGATACGATTCCAACAAAGAAGTTAAATTCAATGATATTTCGCTGACAATCAAAGACGACTTTAGCAATGTCTTTAATGACTCACTTGAGAAAGCATTAGCTCACTATCTCCATATCGAAAGTCTTGGAGGAGATAACCAGTACGAATGTTCTCAATGCCAAAAGAAAGTAGATGCGACTAAGGGTTTCAAGCTAATAAGACTGCCGAAAATTTTATGTTTTAACTTCAACAGATTTACATTAGATTATACGACTTTTCAGCGAGTCAAGATTAATGACAAAGTTACATTTCCTCTGCTTCTCAACATGAATCCTTTTCTTCGAGATTATAGTGATCTCGACATCCAGAAGTTAGTTGATGACAATCCGCTGTCAAAGATAAAGCAGAGCGATCTGCAGCCAGGAAAGCACTCTCACCTCGATGACGAGAATGACAAAGACAAAGAACAAATCACCAACGAAACGAGCAAGCGATTTAACGAGTTCATGCACTCTGAACTCAAAGAACTCGAAGACCAAGGCGAAATGGGGGCTGAGGGCCAGACCGCAGTCAAGAGACACAAAAAGATGAAGGAAGAAGAGTCCAAGCACAAAGAAAATCTCAAGAAATTGAAGCAGAATATAAAAACCCGAAAGGGAGGCTTCAACCGAAAGAACTTGAATAGTAATTTCTTCGTCAACAACAAGAAAACCGCAAATGAAGTCAAAGGGTGGGCTTTTGATTTTGGAGTCGAAGAAAGCTCAGGCGTGACAAACCAGCCGGACAACTTTGTCGCTCTTCCTGGAGAAGGACAAAAACTACGACAGGAAAAGCAAAAGCTTAAAGCTGAAAAGGAAAAGAGAAATGATGAAAACCCACAAGAAAATCAAGACAAATCAGATGGTTTAACAGAGAATGATAAAGGTACATTGATCAATTTTTACGCAGATTATCTATTTTATTCGGCAATTGAAAGAATACAGTCTTACTTCTAAGTTTACATCTCCAAATCTTAATTCACCTTAGATCAAAATGAGGCAGAAGAAGATCAAACAAGTAAAGAGAAAAAGACTGAAGAAAAGAAATCAAAAGAAGAATGGGCTAACATAATCATGACCAAAAATACCGAACTCAAAGACGAGTATCTCAAAGAAGGAGATTTTGTATATGAGCTCTATGCTATCCTCGTCCATTTAGGCGGAGCCCATGCAGGTCATTACTTTGCTTACATTAAAGATTCTGCGAATAACCAGTGGTACAAGTTTAATGATGTGATGGTGTACCGAGTCTCATTTTTAGAGATAATAAATACCTTTGGCCAAAAGCAGACTAATAAAAGGAGGTTTAATGCCTCTGCGCATAACCAAGCAAACGCATACATGCTGATGTATAGACTGATCGATCCGAGCTTTAACGTCGACCAAGTCCCGATCAGCATGATCTCGCAGGATCTAAAAGATGAAATCATGAATGACGTGAGAATTGAAAAGGAAAAACTACAGGAAAGAGAACGCAAAGATAACCAGATGCAATTAAAAGTCATTTATAATGATGAGTCAAGAGCATTTTGGGTAAATAGAAAAGAAGACCGACTGAATTATTTACTTCAGCTCGCCATTGACGAGTTTGAACTACAGTCTATTGGCATTGAACACTGTCGATTGAGAGCCTATAATATTGTCAATAAAGTAATGCAGGAAACTTATACTGGAAGTGAAAATGAGACATTTGAAGACCTTAAAATCTTCCCGCTAAAAACATTAGCGCTTGAGACAAAGCGCCCTGATGAAGTTTTCGAAGAATACGATCCAAATCAAATCGTCCTAAAAATCAACTGATGGAGAAGGTACTTAAAAATCTTAGACGAAGAGAATCTTCTGCCGGTCAGAATCAAAATCAGCAAAGAGGAAACGATGAATGAGCTGATGTCAAGACTTAGCACGCAGTTTGAAATCCCACTCGAACACTTAAAAATTTTCAAAAGAAGAGCGATCGGTCAAGGCCAAAATGTCGAGGAGCTATCAATTGCTAAAAATCTGGAAAGAAAGCTAAAGATACTCAGAGTCAACGATGGGCTGAATTTATTTATTGAAAATGGGTCGTTCTTGCATCCAGACATCGAAAGCTATGCTTTCTTGTCAAAAGAGAACACAGTAAACAAGTGGGAGACTGAGTTTGAATTGGATCGCAATAGATTCACGATTAAATTCAATATTCCAGCTGCTGAAGCTTCATCAAAGCAAAGCGAAGAAAAGAACCAGCAAGTCGACGTCAATATCGACTACTGAAAGCAAGTAATCTTAGATAAAAGAATGAGTGTTCTCGAGCTGAAAGTGGCTATTTCAAAAGAACTCGACATCGGACTTGAGGAACTTATCTTCAAGCGAGGCGCCTATGGAACTGAAATCAAAGAAGACGATTTAAGCCTCAAAGCCGCCAGTTTTTACAATATGATGTGAATTTATATCAAGAAAGGAATACCTTCGTTGGAGAATGAAAAACGTCTGAAGTTTGTACTCGCTGAGAATATCAGTGAAGTTGATCACGAGTCCCTCGACCCAGTGAATGCTGACAGTACTTACTACCACATTAAAGAGCTAATTGAGATCCCAGTGAACACGCATCAAAATACGTTTAAAGTCAAGAAGTTTGTATGTGACAAGCTCAGAGAAGAATGCAAGCTCGACCTCGACCCTCAGCTCATTCGTCTGCGAGAAAGGGCAAACGACAGACTGACGAAGCTATACCGAGACGATGCTATTTTAGAGCAATACTCGATGTTTGAAGGAAAACAGATCGCAATCCAGGTATTAAAAGAGCCAGAGGTCGTTGAACAAGACAGCCTTATTATCATGATTCGATGCTGGAACCCGTCTACTTGGGACTTGACTCATATGAAGGAAATCATTGTCAAGAGGTACTCGACAATGGACGATTTCTCTTATGTGCTCGAAAAGGAATACCCGTTCATTGAAAGGAAAAATATCGAATGCTGCAAAGTTATCTCGAACTTCTTTAGAGCTCAACTTCCTTATGAAAAGTGGTACGGATGATTAGGAACTGAAAACTTTTTAGCGTCTAATCCGTTTTATTTATCTACTGATGGACTGCTATTGATTGTGAAGGATAGAACTTTGGTTGAAAGAGAACTGACAGAAGAGGAGAAATAAACAGTTTAGAGTTGCAGAATATGAAAGTGCTATTTTTGCAACAACTTCAGGAGGAAAAAGAGGATATGTTGTAAAGGAAAAAGCTATGAAAATCAACGTAAAAAAGAAAGCCAAACCTAATCCATTAGATGATAATTTTATGGTGCTTATGCCTGAAGAAAAGAAAAATAATGATGTTGAGATGACAGATTCAAAAGATGAAAATAGTCTTACAAATACAACATCAGATACTAAGACTTCAAAAGCAGATACAACAGTAGGCTAATCAACATCTAGTAATGCATAATGAAGCATATTAACTAGCCTGTGTGAAAATATTTGTTTCAATAAATACAATCAAATAAAAACAAAAATTGAACATCAATATGACACTCCAAAGATTATATCATCTCTATCTTAAAGCTGCTTAAAAGCCTTGCTAATAGCCTTATCAACTTTGCCTTGCTTATCAAATCGTTCAAAGTCTTCTTTATACTTCATTTCCTTAAGTTCTCGTTTCTTATAAAATATCGGTTTAAGTCCCTTTTTCGCTCTTTCCTTATTCATCTCTTTGGCCTTCTTCAAGTACATATTATTCTGATTATTAAGGTCTACAAATATAACTGGTCTGCTCACCTCTAAACTTCTTCTTCCTCCAATTAGTCTCTTCACTCAAAATACTAATTAGCTTATCCTTGTCTTTCTCTTCTTCCTCGGTCATCTTTTTCTTCTAAACACCCATTTACCTCTTTTTACTGAAAAGGCCAATATTTTACCTTGTGTTTTAGCTGCTGCTTGATGTCTAAATATAAAACAAGCGCTGCATACCTCTTTCGCGCTGCTTGGCCATGTCATCAACGAACTTGTAGCTGGCTTCGAAGAGTCCTTTATTGATCTGTAGAGTCAACGCAGCAGGATACCTTTTCAGTGCCTTCAAACCTCGGATCTCGCGGTTTTTCCTTCTGCACGCCTTGTGACAGCATCTTGTCCCCTAACCTCCGTTTCGAATACACTTCCTTCGGACTAGAGATGACACGGTGGACTTACGCTCCGATCTTCTTGCGGCCTCTGTTGACTTTGGCAAGTTGTTTTTCTTTGTCTTCAGCGATATCGCGGAAGCTTTTTTGTTCTGCCTTCCGCTTAAAGCCCGTTTTGGCTTTCTTGAGTCTGTGCTCGAAAGAAATTTCGTCCATTTATACAAATCAGTATTAATTTAGTATAATAGCGGGGTATGAGCAGTTGGTGGCTGTGGTTTTGGGTAACCTGAATTAGGTTTTATTTTAAAACACAGCAGCAAATATCATATGATTTTATAAAACCTCACATTATCTAAACTAAAATTTATTAGTGCTAAACTAAACCTTTGTTAATTATACTGTAAGCGCTTAAAATTATAGTTGATTGAAAATCGATAATCTTAATTGCAATTTAGTGGATAATAAAATGGCGAAGGTAAGGATACTCACTAGCTTTAGGCCAAGACTAGCTATGAAAGTAATAAAGGCTTCAGAATGGGCAGGAACAACCAGTACTTACTCTCGACAGGCTCTCAACACCTCGACGATATTGTGAACGGCTACACTGTTGGCTCCATCGTGCTAATGATAAATTCAGGTAATCAAAACTGTAATTTTTAGAGGACTATCCCGCTGAATTTGGACTCCAACTTCTTCGACTAGCTGCTGGAGAAGCAGTCGTCAATCAACAAAAAGCAGTGATCTTCGACGGGTTCACAAAACGAGGCGAAGAGTACTGGAAAAAGTTACTTCCGAAGGTCGTCAAAGCTAAAAGAAAAGACGCAGCGGAAGAAAGCAAAACTGCAACAAAGAATGAAGGACTTGTATGAGCTTGGAGGTATAATGAATGACTGGAAACACAGGCTAGCTTAAAGCAGAAACAGCAGATGGGTACTCATAAACTCGGTGACTTTAGAAATCGACCTTTTGACTATCAATTTGATATTAGCCATGAAATGGACAAAACAATTTCAGGACTTAATATGACAATAGATAAAGAGAAGTATTTTGATGTTATCACTGACGAAATTGTCTCACTTAATGATATATGGAACTTTATTTCATCTCAGTACCAAGAGAAATTAGAATCTGCTGATGACCAAACTTTCTTTAGATTTTTCATTCCTGATATCTTAAACTTCGATCTCTTTGATGATAAGAAGCAAGTTGACTCTGAAATTACAGCTAAAAACATTATAAAGTTTTTAAGAAATCTCCGTGCTCTAGTCAAAACAATGAATTGAGTGTTTACGATAACAATCGATAAAAATGTGTTAAAATCTCAGGCGATCCTAAATTACTTTGTAAAGATGAGCGATCTGGTCTTAGAAATCAAGTCTTTTTCTGACAGCGACTACAAATTCCTCGACTACCAAGGCACAATCCAAATTCTAAAGCAGCCTGCTATCAATGGCCTGATCGGTCATAAGTCCAGCCACGATATTTACGTGTTTAAAAGCGACCGAAGGAAATTCGTCATCGAAACAATCCATTTGCAGCCAGAGGAAGAGAGTAGTACCAAGGATTCAGAATTAAGCAACGCAAAGGAGACCCAAAACAAGTCATCTGTGCTATGATCGAGCAAGCCATCGAGTAAAGACCCGCTTGATTTTTAACAACCAAATTGAGATTTCAATATGATAGATATTTAATAATCCACAATCATCCGTATTTATTATGTTTTGTTACTGTTTTTAAAACAATGATTTATATTGTGATAAGTAAAATCGATATTATTAGTTCATTTCAAGTTCGGAGATTTGGGAAAGCATAATATCTTGCTTTGAACCTCCGAGTTCTCTATTGCGCTCAATAATCTTTTTACTCGCTTCAGATGTGTTCAGTACTGTTGACATATCTAAAAATGAGGATGTTAAACTTGATCAGAAATAGTGATAAACACAGGGAACTCAGGCTTACCGAGAATAGGTGAACTTCTATCGTATCTGAATGATCTCATCGTCGTCATCATTGAGTCTGTCGTCTTGTTCATGATACTCGGAAGCTTTTCGTTGTAAGCCATTGGTGAGATTCTCATTTTACTATTGAAAAATAGAGAAAATTTCCTTGATTTATCTGCAAATGCAAAGTTAGTCCTTGTATCTGCCATTGATGGATCTTTTAGAGATGATTTTGATCTCCTGTTAAATGGTAAAGACCTGTTTGTTTTTGGTTTATCTTGAGAGTGCTCTAGTTTTCGTGCAATTTTGCTTATTTCTTTACTAACTATCCTTTCATTTTCTGATTTTAAAGTCTCAAACTTCATATCCTCAATATATCTATACTGTAGTTTCGGGACCATAAGGATATGTTTCATGGCAATAATATCGTCTTTAAGCTTTCGTTCATTCTCGATTAAGATATTTTGAACTCTTTCTCGAACATCAATTTCTCTCAGAAGTAAATCAAAAGCAACTGCATTTTCTTTCTTTATTTCCATCTGTTCCTTTTGAAAGTTGAGATTCATGTCGTTGATTTGTTTTTCATATCGATTCTTATCATACTCTCTGTCTTTCTTGAGTTCAATGATCTGCTGCTTTTGTTTTTCAATGTGGTCTGCAAGGTCGTTGATCTGCACTGCATAGTACCCGTTCATCTCTAAAGACCCGACGAGTTCTTTATCTTTGATCTTCAAGCGCAGCTCGAGCTCTGAAATCATTGCTTTATACTTGCGCACGAGATTGTTGGTAATAATCGATTCTCTTTCCCGCATCGTAATTGCCATGTACGATGTGTAGAAGCCGAATGGATTCTCCATGAAAATTTCTTTTTCAATCAGATCGGACGCTGGCTTTTCATTCTTCAAAAACACCTTGATAGTATCGTTTATTTCGATTTGCTCTTTGCTAAGGATGTTCGAGTTCAGGTACTTATCTAATTTATCGAGCTCGATTCTATCAAGGACTTGTCGGGACGTTGACTGGAACAACATCATGCGGATTTCATTGATTGTTTTCTCCTGTTCTTTAATCATCCTCTCTTGCTCTTCAATCTTGGCTTGCTTACTGGTCAGTTCTCTGTTCATTTGGTTAAACTGCAAAATGATGTTGTTCATCTCCCTCTTAACAGTGGCGTTTGCGACTTCGATTAGGTCAGACGCAATCTTTTTGGCTTTCACCTCCGCGATGTGCTTAATCTGCTCGATTTCTTTCTTCTGCGCTTTGCGGATTAGATTCACCTGCCGCTGAAATTCTTTCTTTTCGTAGCTGATGAGACTCCGAGAGGGAACGATGAATTGCTTCTTGAGCTCGTCGTAGTATTTATTTCAGCGGAGTGACGCCTTCATCTAAGAAGTGCTCGATTTGGCTGAGCAGCTCGTTTTTATCTTCAACCGAGAGGTTTCGATACAAGTTTTTAGAGTAAACCTCAAGTTTTTCTAAAAGCATAACTGGATCGTTAAGCATCCGGAGGTCTTTTTCTTTCCTTCTGTTTTCGCGGTGTTCAAACTCCTCCCAAAATACATTGTACATGCTGTCTGCTTCAGATTTGCTATCGTTGTCATCATCATTTTGGTCGTGTCTGTTTGGGCTTAAAGAAGCGTCTAAATTAATTGTCACCAAATGAAATTAAAAATATCAAGCGAAGACGGCTTGGACATAATAAAATAGCAGTTGCATGTTATCGAAGGATAAATTTACCTTTCGCAATTAGTAAATCGCCAAGCTCTGAGTGTAGTTCTCCGAGGTCGATTTTATTTATAAGTCTCGAGGTCGTGTTCATTAAGCGCTCTTTTCTTCCCGATCTGCCTTATATCGAGCTCAACTTCGGACATAAAGCTTTCTCGCAGCTGGTCAGTCTGCAAACCACTGTTGCCTTCCTCATTTTGTTCATTATCCGCGAGGGTGTTAGCTTTGATGGTATTTGCTTTTTGTATGAGTTTATTTTCCCGTTCGATCTGCTGTTTCTTCTTTTGCTCTTTTTCTATCTCTTCTTTGGACTTAAGTTTCTTCGTTTCAAACTGCTTGACGAAGGCGTCTAATTCCTCGCCAATTCGTTCTTCAAAGGGAGCTTGGAAGTCGAAGGCAGAGGAGATCTCACTATAGCCCTTGAAGTTCTTTAGCTGTTCGTCGGTAAGCTGGTTTTTCTTATTTTTATACTCTTGATAGCCCTTTTCAAAAGAGCTGGTGAGCTGTTGGTCTTGTGCAACCGCCGATGCTTTTGCTTTTGTGATTTCGTTGCTTGTGTACTGCACAAAGTCTCTAACTGACTGTTCTTCTACTCCGTTCATTGGGACGATTAAAAGTGCAGTTTAAGTAATAAAGATAATAGCAAAAGTCCCTCATTTTAATTTTAAATTTATATAAATAAAATTCAGCTATGCTAATGTTGAAATGGACAGAGTGAGGGTGACAACTGACAGAGGATTTTTATTAATTGAGCACGGTGGGTAATCACAAATTGGCTTTATTAAACTATTCGGGTGCTATTAAGTCTTTTGAATTTGACTAGTTACCTACTCTATTTTAAACCTCACCAAAGCCAGATATGATCTGATCATCTCAAAATGATGTGTCTTCACCAGATATTAGTGTTAAGGAGTTTATTGATATCGCTGGAAAACAATTTAATTCCTCAAAAACTGTAGAAGGAGATCAGGATGTCATAGAATTTATGCAAGAAGCAAATGTCATCAAGTTTATTATAGAAAAGAGAAAGAATGATTTGATTAGTGAGATAAGTAAGCTAAAAAATCAACTTGATTTTTTGAATGAACTAAAAGAAACACCTAACTGGATACATTCCTATTTCGAACATGAGACAGAGTTAAAGAATAAAATTATCAAAGTTACGAATTCTGAAGAAATTACCGGATGAACAACTTTTGAAGACAAACAGAAAAAGGTAAAAACTACTCGAACAAAAAATTGTCACAACACATTATCTATCACTCTTACACTTTTAATTAGAGCGACTTTGATGAATTATTCAACATCGACAACGACGATCCATTCAACTTCAATACAGACATCCTAAGCGACTTTGACGAATTCAGTTCTCAAAAGTCATGTAAACTTCCCGAAAGCCAAAGCGACTACTTCTACGATACACCTGTGCCCGTTCCCTCTCCAGCCCGCGATTCCCTCAAAGACCTCACCGCAGCCGCATCTTTCTTCTCCACCTGTTCCTCCGAGCCCAACCTGCAGATCCAGCCTCCTCCGCCTTCAAGCCGTTCTCCATCGTCCTCTCCCGTCAGCTCAGGCCGTCCCTGCGTGTTTTCGCAGAATTCGGAGCCGAATTCGACGCCAAAGGGCCGATCGGGTCGCAGGAGCAGGTACAAGATGCACTCGGCGGAGGACAAGCAGAAGGCGATTGCGATGGCCGCGAGGTTCGGGGTCAACAGCGCCGCCGAGTACTGCAAGGTCCCGCTGAAGAACTTGAAGCGGTGGATCAAGGTCGGAGCAGAACGCAGGAAAGGCGGAGGACGCAAGACCAAGGACCCACAGATGGAACAGAACGTCTACCAGTGGTACTTGGAGAGGAGGGCCAAGGGGCTGGAGGTCACTGCCAAGATGGTCAAGGAAAAGGCCATCGAGTGGTCTAATTGAGATGACTTTATTGCCAGCAAAGGGTGGCTTGATAAGTTTAGAACGCGATTTGGAGTTATTTTAGAGTAAAATTTAAGATAATACGCTGAAGTATTTATCGACTGATGTATTCAATATAAATTTAAATACTTTGCAAAGTTAAGAAAAAATAATCATATTTTATGATGTGATATCAGAAAACTCTCAATCAAATTTTATCCTAAATCCCGTAGAATATTTTCTTTTCTTTATCACAAATTAAAATTAAAACATTTTTCCACTCTTTTTGCTATTAGTTTCTTCATTTTTATCTATAAAAAGGTAACAAAAACATATAAGTGTTTTTACCTGGAAATAGTATAAATGATGTTGTTTTATCTTTCGATTGAGGCATAATTTTTCTTAAGTCATTCAGTATATAGATTCATCTCCCCAAAGTAAATAATCCAGCAGAGATCAATCAAACTGGGAATATATAGACTGCTTTGATAAATCTGATGTCTAGATCAAAGTTAGAAAAATCTCCTAACGTTTATATTCAGTTCAGTATTTGCTTGCTTGTGAATAGTTGTAACTTCCAAATCCAAAAAGGATTGGAACAGTGACGATTTTTCTTGCAAGCTATAAAGATCACATAAACCTCGTTACCAGTGACTTCTTCTCGTAATATTCATCATCTGCGAATTGATTCAGATTTACATCTAAAAGGTAACACAGAGTAGCTACCTTTGTCTTTATTGCTTTTGGTATTTTGAGGTTCGTTGGTCTCAGACATATCAAAATCAGCGGTTGAAAATTAATATTCAATAATCGCAAAATATTTACATTTTATTGTTGTTAAAATTGAACCGAAATAATAAATTTTAACAAAAATGCTAGTCAACGACCAGAAGTCTTCCGAAAATAAACTGAGGTCTGCCACTCGGACTTTTAAAACTAAAAAGATGCCGATTCCTCAATCTAAAGAAGAGGAATGCGAAGAAGTGCTTGTCGGGTTTCAAAAGAGACTTATTGAAATCTCGCATACTGCGAATTTAGACTACAAATAAATTATTGACTCACATACAAAGTAAATTTTGATTTTTAGATACCGTGTTGCTCATTTAATTTAATAGGTGAAAAGCCAAACCAGAAGGCGCTTCCAAAAGGCATTTTATATCCTTTCATAACTGCATTTAGACATCCAAACAGAGATATTCAACCAAACTAAAAGTCAGGCGAAGCTATAAATACTCAAAATTCTTCAAAATTTCTGAATGAAATTTTAATCAACCGGCTTTCGCAGAGCAAGAAAACAGGTACTGGGACCATGCGATTTCAAATAGACATGAAAGAGAATAAAAAATCGAGTAAAGCAAAAATCAAGCGGAAAGGAACGAATATGTCAAGCTATGCAGAGGTAGAACCCACTGCTGTCCCGATCAACCAGATTATGAAGGAAAGGTTTGCGAATAAAACCGATAACAAACTTACAAATCGAGAGATGGCCAATCAGGTAGTTTAACTGTGATTGACATCTTGCTAGCTGTTCAAACAAGCCGTTGAGATCACTCTTGACACGGATAAAGTAAATGTCTTGGTAAGATCACTCAAAATTTGTTAATTCAAGTAATTCATATTCTGACTGCATATTTAGAGAGAACAGTTTTACAGAGAAATCAACGAAGAAGCTGATAAATTAATCAAATCTTCGATTGAAAATAGAGAAATTAAAAAATTCAGAAGTCGAAATCCGTTTCTTTACGATCCGTCAAAAGTGCAAAGTGAAGCATCTGTCAACAAAAATCAAAGCTTGATGAATAACTCGAATACACTTAAAGATGCATTAAAAAGCACAAGAGATTGTAAGGCATTTTCCCACTAATTTCTTAGATAAAATCGTTGTTGCTGCAAGGGAAGCAATTAACAAAGCAAAGTCCGAAGTAAATAAGCTCGAAAACCTCAAAAAGAAAAAGCTAGAGATTTTTAAAAATTACATAAAGTCAAAGGAAAAGCTCGAAGTCGACTGGTACAAGCGGAAGTTAATGAAAGGAAGACACATCGACGAGGACAAGTAATGATTGAATTTTTCCTGATAACCGTTGCTTTGCATTACAACTTAACATAGCGATATCTACCTCAATCCTCTGATATGCACGACCCGGCTATCTGTGCCAAATAAAGCAAATGCAATATTAGCAAAGAAATACAACGATGAAGAGCTTTTTGTCCTCACTAATATCAGAAGAGTGATGAGCGACCGAGGCAAGCGAATTAATCAAATATTCTTTATAGCCGACGAGAACGGATACTTTGATATGAGGCTCATTAGAGGATCAACCGGCAAAGGACTTGGTAACTGATATATCGAAGTCTTTAATAAAATCAGCAAAGATCATACTCACGATAATAAAACCCGAAAAATTACGAATACTATCGTTGTTAATTGATTCGAAGGAGATCCGTTTTACAGACTTGAACCGAGATACTCAGAATTTTCAGGATATAGTGTAATCATCAGACTTACTATTTAATTAGAAACAAGATATAAAAGCAGATGCAGATCCGAAATCACAGCGGTCAAAAGCATCAAATGTGAATTTTAGTCAAAGGCACCAGCATTTACCTGGAATGAGTAATGGCTAAAATAACATTTATCAGATTCAATCGTAACAAAAATGAATAAATAACAGCGTCCAGTCATCAAGTACTGTTTGATTAGTAATCTTCGTAGAGCCAGGAATAAGGAAGGCAATTCGAGACTCAACTATTGATGAGAAAAATATTCCTGAAGAGGAGTCATATGCAACGAGCTCTGAGGCTTCGTCAATTTCCAAGAGCAATATTAAAGATGACCGATCTTACACTCTTGATAGCAGTAATGAAAAATAATTTAATTTACTAACGAATTAATTCAGTGGACAAACGAGCGAGAAGAGAAATCAATATGTCTGGCACCTCTGACTTTATCTACGTCACTCAATATAAAATCACGCTAAAAGTCGAAGTATCTGGTGATGAGTCTGATAAAGAAGAACAGCAACAGTCTATTAGTGATGAAGACACCGAAGATATTGAGCTATTTGAAACTTCAAAGCATATGTCTTTAAAAAGAGCAAAAAACTTAAGCAAGAAAATATTAGATAGGCTAAAAATAAAGTAATATTCAATTTTAGCTTAAATTAAATATTATCGTTAAATATTGTTATAAAATTATCTTTATATCAAAATGATCACTTTTATATATGTTAATCATTTGTTTAAACTTTTTTTCAGGATCTTTTGAAATTAAAACATTTAATGCAGATAAAGAATCTATTCCGCATCTATTTCGACCAAGTCAAAGAAATCCGAGTCCCCTTGGTATAACAGATCTGATTTTTTCTTTAGAGGCTTTAGGACTCTGTCCTTGTTGTAGCTGTTGTACTCTTCAAGCACATCGAGGAGAGCAGGCACCGTAGGGAAATCCTGCGTTGCATCTGGGAATCCCAGTTCCATTTCTTTATCTGCTTGGTATCTTTTCTTTCTCTTTTCGAACAGTTTGTTCTCTTCCTCGTAGTTTTTGGCTTGGGAAGGTTTGTGTGTAGGTTTGGATGCAGGCTTAGGTGTAGGTGTAGGCTCATATGCAGGCTTATATGCAGGCTCATTGTTTTCTGGAGGATTGTATATAGGCTCATCGAAATCAGGTTGGTTGAATAGTGGCATCTCGTATTCAGATGGTTTAGATGCAGGCTCATCCAAATCAGGTTGATTGAATAGCGGCATTTCGTATTCAGATGGTTTATATGCAGGCTCATCGTAATCAGGTTGGTTGAATAGCGGCATTTCGAAATCAGGTTGGTTTTTATCATAATCATCGTAGACCTGAGGAATCGGGTCTTGGTAGCGAGTGATCGGCTCAAAGTCCATTTGCAAGTACTCAACCTTTTCTTCTTCGTTATGATCAAACCATTCCCACATTTTGAAAAACTTTAAATATATTTTTAACAATATGTGCTATACTTTAGCTTATTTTTACTGAATAAAGTACTAATTTTTTATTGAAATAATGAATTTTGTTGTAATATAAATAAAACTAGCTATTTGATGTTGTAATACTAATTACTTTAGCACTAGAACGTTTACTTCATCTCCATTTTCATCTGTTGATACTTTTCTGTGGTGGTCAAGTCTCCACTTTCCATTGACCTTGATTTTAAAGTAATGCTTTCCTGGTTTAAGCTTTACATTGCAGTGGAATTCTCTAATTTGGTGGTTGTAACCCATTCTGATTTCTCAGTCGTTCCAGTTGTTAAAAGATCCAGCAACATAGACTTGGTCTGTGGACTTTCCGCAGTACTTAAAATCTACTTCTGCGAAGCTTTCATCATCGCTTTCCTTGCTGGCGGAATCAGACTCATCCTTTTTGACTTCTTCTTGCTCCTGATCATATTTGATTTTGTCAACGAAAACTTTTCCTCTGATTCTGTAGATTTCAGAGCACCATTCTTTGCTGACATTTGCGACATCGATGACAGATTCAAATGCGTTCTTTCTGAGTCTTCTATATGCTTCTTTATTTCTAAATGCAGCGTAGGCTCTGTCAAGAGCACTGATGAGGCCGGCTCTATCATAGCACAAGAACTCAAATCCGTTTCCTTTGCCTGTTCTAAAGTCGTACTCGGTGACTGAGTCTTTCAACCCTCCTGTTGCAAATACAACAGCTGGAGTTGAAGCTACAAAGAACTCATGTTGGACAATGCCGCCTGGCTCAAATCGAGATGGCATTAAGCAGTAGTTTGAACCGAGGCAAAGCACCGGTACGTCATAGAAGAACGCTCCTGTATTTGCGTAGAAGTTATTTGGGAACCTGTTAAGAAGGTACTCTCAAGCACTTGTAACCATTTCTCCATGTGGATCGCCTTTTTGTGCTGGACCTCCAATGATAAATGCAACTTTGTTGTCATGCTTTGTGATGACTTCTTCGACGACAGAGCAGATCATATCGACTCCTTTTTGCTCGGTGATTCTACCAACGAAAGAGAAAATGCAAAGGTCTTTATCAAGTTCAGGAGTCTTTAAGTATTTATTCATTAAGAACTTCTTTGCATCTAAATGGTCCATATGCTTGAGATTTCTTTTCTTGAGTTCATTCGCTAGTTCTTTGAGTCTGTCTTTCACTGAAACACCATTCGAACATGCGAATGGCTCCGGGAACTTATTCAGCAGTGGTGACAGAGGAGATCCATATCTAATCTCCTCAAGATAAGACTTTGAAACTGTTGTCCATTGGTCAGAGGCAATCAGCGCCAATCTTGAAGGATTGATAATGTGATCAGACCAATAAGGGTCGATCAGCCAGTCGTTTGGCAAACAGTGAATATTTTCGAGTGTTTCTCCTTTGCTTGTGTAAAACCTTCCTTCGTAATTTACATCAAGATTGTGGAAAATGTGCATAAATGAAGTATTTTCGAAAATCGTTCCGAAGTGGAATTGGTCTCTTGCATAACCAGCTGTAAAGGCACAGAACCAATCATTGGTGATCACAACTTCAGGCATCACTTTAATGTCTCAAAGAAGTTGTAGTGAAGCTTTACAAAATAGTGTTCATGATCTCAGCCTTGATTGGAGGTCATATCCAGGATAAGGTTCATAAAAATGAATTGAATGGTGAATGAAGTAAATTTTAACTCCATTTACAACTCCGTGGTGGATACCGAAGACCTCATGTCATTTACCAAGATTTACGCTTATATTGAATAAGTACTTTATTCCGTATTTACCTTGGGGATCTAAATCAATCGGGTCGTTTGTGCCTTTTTTATTATGATAGTACGGAACAATCACATAAGTGTCTTGGTTAAGATTCGCTAGGCCTCTTGCAAGCTCATCAACCATGACAGCAAGTCCGCCGATCTTAAACCATGGGGCAAGCTCACAAGTAACAAAGACGACTGGGCCAAGTAAGTTCTTTTCAACAATGCTTTCAATGATCTGAAGGACTTTTGGATCTTTAGATACAAACTTGTGGAAGTCAATTAGGCTATCGGACTGGTTCTTGATCTTTAGCGAATAATCCGGGTCTTTGTGCGCGTTATAGCACTCGACTAGATGCTTAATGTAGTTCGAATAGATATGCGAGGCCTCCATATGGTTAGCAGTCTGAATCAGATTCAGTGTTTCCAAGAAGTTGTTCCTTGCTTCCCCGTAAAACTCAGGGTTTGACTCGATACTTCCCACAATCGATATCTGGAAGAGTAATGAGTCGTATCCGTCGACTGTAAATTTAGATGGACAGTTCAAAAACTCGTTAATGAGGTGATATTGGTGTTTTCCAGATTCCCAGAATTTGATCATAAGAATAGTGGTTTCGCTTTTAATATTTTGCTTCAGTTTTTCTTTAAGAGATGAGAAGTCGACCCAGACAGCCTGTTCGTATTCTTCAAAATTAGAAATGATGATCGATATCTCTTGTTCAGTGTATCTTGAGTAAGCAAGAATTGTTTTCACCTTTCCTTGAGAATTTAAGCAAGTCAGTGGCACATTAGTTCCATATTTTAGTGAGTATTTAGTTTTTCTTAATTGTCTGTCTCTTTCAAATCTATTAGCAACTTTGGTTTCAAACGATCTCTTTGTGAGCTCTATAATTCTCTCCTCTTCATCTTCATCTAAAAGCGAGTTAGCAAATTATTTTTATATAAAGATTTCGACTAAGTAGATAAAGTTTTTAGTTAAAAATCAAAAGAAGACTTACCTTCTGAACCCAACATCAAGTTATCAAACTTCTTGAAGCTCATTTTTCTCGGGACTACAGCATGCATTTCTCTGTAGTTATAGTTGAAGTACTGCAAGTATAACTCTACTTCGCTATCGAGTCCGTTTATCTCTTCGTGCATTGTTACTGGAACAACCTCGTGGAAGAAAAGCGTATCGATTATCGTCAGGAATGAATTATCTAGCTCTTTTAGAGGATTTATTTTTGAGTAAAGATTAGTACTTTGAAGCAGTATTGATCCGTTGCAGTAATCCTTCAAAAACTCCTCGTTAAACTTGAACTTATCAAAGTCTGAAAGCTGTTTATCTTTCGGAGATAAGATGTCTTGGTAAATATTCTTGACAAGCGCGTTGCTTCTTGGAACGACACCTGAAAGTTCAACGACAGCTTCGCTATTTTCTTGCCAGCATTCTCCGATGACAATGAACTCTGGGAAGTTTCTCCACAGTTCTTTCATGAATTTAACTAAGAACGGGTTTGGACATTCGGTTCAGTCTGTCCAGATGGTATGGTTGAATTCTCCTTTGATCACTTCTCCGTTGAGTATATCATATGCAGTGTATCAAGGCTCATCATCGTCGTCCTTTCTGAACATTTCTGATTTATCAATTCTCTTCATTGTCGGCCAGAGGTCGCAGTTGTCAAGATTAAGACCGTCGACTTTGTACTCATACACGAACTTAATAGCGTCGTCGATCAGTAAGTCCCACGCTGCCTTCTTCCTGTAATTCAGAATCGATGTGTTTGTATACGAGAAGTTAGATTTTCCATCAGCTCCGTGGAACTTTGTAAAGATATGCTTTGAGTCGATATGGTTTAACAGCAGTCTTCTATACTTTCCGCTCAGATGAATCGATCCGATTCTGTCGAGCATATCAACGATGATCTTCATATCTCGTTCGTGGAGTCCGTCGACTAGTAGTTCTTTGAAGTCCTTATCTCCTCCAATCGATTGCTCTATCTTGACTCTCGATGAAACAGAGTACGGGTCGTCATGAGCTCTTTTGTGGACGCCAGCAACGTAGAGAGTATCGATGCCCTTTTTCTCGAAGTTTTGAATAGAATCAGCAATAGCTTTGAGATCTCCTCGTTCGGTGAGAGCCCCGGTATATGGATCTCTTTTGGCTCCGAATAGATCTACGACAATTTCATGAATATTTGCTTTCTTGATGAAGCTGTTGTGGACGATAACTCTTCGATGCTCAATGTTCTCGAGGCTGTCTTTCTTCAGCCTCACAATCTTGTAATCGTAAAAGCCGCAGACTTCGAAGTGGCCTAGTGTAATCTTGACTTCTTTGTTTACTTTCGTGTGTCTTGAAATTCTGTGCCAAGAAATGCAAGTTGAATCTTTCGTCGGGATGTTCAAAACTAAGTAGTATGATGCTGATGAGATAGTTGGAGTGAACTTGATCTCAAACAGATCACCAGTGAACTTAACCTCTGTCGCTGCAGGAGACTCGATCTTCCAAATTGTTCCATCGTACAGTCAGTTTAAGTACTTGATCGCTGAAGATCTGATGACTGGATGCTCATGGCCGAGTAAATTAATTAACAGAGTCTCGATATACTCTTCGTTATCAGATATAGATCCAAGAATATATTCACTGACATCATTCTGAAGTTGAGCTAAAGTTTGGAGCATAACGTCACTGCAAGAATCATCGTGCTCATTTACATAAGCAAAGTAGTTCACATATTCCTTAAAGTCACTTTTGCTGAATTTGTACTGAAGCTTGGTATCCAAATCCAAGTAGGATCCGTGGAAGTTGAGGAACTCATATCATTTGATTGAATCTTTATCATCTCCAAATTCTCAATCCACAAATTTCTTAAGAAGGAAGCAGAAGAATATAATCGTAAGGTTGCCATTAGCTGCAAGTACTTTGTCAATGATAAAATCGTGGATTTCACAAGGGAAATCAATAAGCATTTCTTCTTCTGTGTCGTTTTTCAAATCCTCTAAAATAAAAATTGATGAAAATTGCAAAATTAATAATCCCTCACCTTGAGACTCGAGTACTTCTGTTGCTAAAATTTTATCCTGAAACTCGATTGAGTTTTGGGTGATCTCAAATTTGGTATGCGTGAACGGATCGACAGTCTCTTCGTCGCTGAAAAGTTTCTTTACCTCGTCCTTCAGATGTAATGGGGAGGTAAGCTTCGATCTATTGGGAATGCCAATCATCGAGAAGCACTCGTGGACGAGCAGATTTGCTCTGACTAAATCAAAATCATTCGGTGTAAATGTTTCCTGTCCCAGTGTATTCAGTAACAAAGCTCTGATTTTGGAGATTGAGGCGTGCAACTTGTCCCTGTCTTCCAAAATATCTATTAAAGCGTGTGATATCTTAAACTTCATTTTTATTAGTACTAATTCAATCCAGGAATTTATAGAATAAATATTGTGAGACGATCAAAATTAAATTGAAATATTTATACATTCAGATTTAAAAGGAAATGGGGGACAGCACCGGAAAAGTATCTTACTTTATTGTATCTAACGAAGATATTGCCAGTAAGGAAGAATCACAGTCCACAAACGTCGAGAATCAGCTGATCAATGGTACCACGCTAGATAAGATAAAAGCACTTAAGACTCTTATTAGAATGATCCTAAATGATGAGAATTATCCAAGAATGATGATGTCGGTTTTGAAATTTTGCCAAATGGTCGAGGACCACCAGCTTAAAAAGCTATGCATACTCTATTGGGAAGTTGTCGAAAAAACGAACTCAGATGGAACCACAAAAGGAGAAATAACACTTGCATGTAATGCTCTGAGACATGATCTCCTATCTCCGAATGAATTTATAAGAGGAAAGACTTTAAGACTTGTATCTAAAATCATGATTCGTGATATTCTTGAGAACTTAATCAATGCGATTAATGAAAATATAACATACAGACACTTCTATGTGAGAAGAAACGCTCTGATGTGCCTTTACTCAATATATCAACACCTTGGGCCAGAACTACTCGAAAACTCCGCTGATATTATTTATCAGCAATTGCTGAGTGAGAGTGATATCACGACAAAAAGAAATGCCTTTATCGTGTTGTTCTGAATCGACCAAGAGGAGGCCATCAACTATCTAAAAACAGCACTGCAAGGAAGTGAAGACTCAATTTCTGAACTTGGAGATATTTTTTTACTTTCAGTCATCGAAGCGCTAAGAAAAATGTGAAAGGCTGACCCGACTCAAAAACACAGGCTCATGAATGCAATCTTCATTATTTCTCAGTGCACTCTTCCATCTGTAATTTTTGAATGCTCGAACTCGATCATTCAGCTGACTTCATCTCCGTCTGCTGTGAAAATTGCTCTGCACGGATATTTAACATTATTGTCGGAGCAGAATGATAACAATGTGAAGTTGATTGTGCTCAACAAAATCATTGAGCTAAAGGAGAAATTCTCAAAGCTGCTTCAGGACTGTATTGTCGAGATCCTCTCAGTTGTCAAAGGCTCCTCAAGCCACGAAATCAAAAAGCGAGCTCTTGATCTTGCTATTGACCTGATCACAGTCACAAATAAAGGAGATGTAATAAATTTCCTAGAAAAGGAGATTAAGTTCGCATCAAAAGAGCTAGATGATAAAGAAAAATCAACGAACGACTACCGCAGATTTATAATAAAGAAAGTTAATGACATTACTTATCAATTTCCAGATACGATCCCATCTGTTCTTCAAGCACTGCTGAGCAACTTCCTGTGCCACAAGTTCAATAAGCAAGACGACAATGCTCTTGAAAGCGCTGTTTTTGTGAAGGAGGTTCTCGAATGCCACTCAGAGTATAGAAAAGAAGCAACTGAAGCTATCAGAAACAACCTCTACGAAATCAAGTCTCCAAAAGCACTAAGAGTGCTCATTTGGTGCCTCGGTGAATACTCAGAAACAGAGGAAGATCTGCAAAAGGCATATGACGTGCTGATTGATAATATTGGCAGTCTTCCTTTAAAGCTCAGCTCCAAAGAAAAGACTTCGAATACTAAGTCTAGTACACAACAAACTGAAGAAGCAAAACAAAAAGTTATTACTAAAACTGTAATCCTTGCTGACGGATCTTATGGAACAGAGACGATTATTGTCGATGATAAGAAGCACACAAGCACTGATCAACTCAACGATTTAAATGTCAGACACCCGCTCAGAGACTTTATTGAAGCTGAAGAGTTCTTCCTTTGTGGAGTACTCAGTATCACATTATGTAAACTTATTTTGAAGATGAAGCAGAAAATGAACAAAAACTATAAAAAGATGAGCGTAGACTCACTTATCTTCTTCTGCTCATATATAAGAATTCACCAAGATAACAAGAAGTTTGATCCGGACAATAAGAACAGAATTGCTTTTTGAGTTAAAGTTTTATCTGACATCAACAAGACTCCAGTTTTAGTACTAAATAAGATCCTCAGCGGTGAAGGAAGAAAGGTCCTTTCTGCTATCATCGACAAAAAGATCGATCAAATTGAGCAAAGAAAACTAAGAAAGCAAGACATCACTAAATTCTCGAATTCTGTTCAGCCTGATGAGCTCATTCAATACAGGCAGTTTAGAGAACAAGAACAAGGCGAAGCGGGATTCCAATTTGACATTGAAAGCGACTTAACTCTTGATTCTGATTTATCTTCACATAAAAAGACGTCTGAAGAAGGAGAGATTAGGAATTACCAATTGACCGGTCTTTCAGATGAGATTTACGTCGAGGCAAAGCTTGAAATATTCCAGCATAATTTAAATTTAACTCTGTTGGTTGTTAACAGAACTAAAAATACGCTGCCCAGCGTCAATGTTACCTTGCTTACACTTGGAAGCATCAAGCTAGTGAGCAAGCTGCCGACTATAAATCTGAAAGGATACTCCTCACAGACTATGTCAGCGTCTTTGAAAGTTTTTAATACTGAAAATGGAGGAATTTACGGCTATATTAACTACGAAGCTGTAAAACCTGTTTCTATTCCTCTCGACGGAATCGAAGTTGACTTCATGGATAGCTTGCATCCAGGATACTGCACAGAAATCGAATTTAAGAAAATGTGGGCTGATTATGAATGGGAAAATAAGATCACTGTGAACACTTCAATCACCGATATTGTCGAGTACATTGAGACGCTTCAAAATTATCTTAATGCCAACAGACTGACTCCTCTCAGCGGACAAGAATCTGGATTCCTTGTTACTACATTCTATGTCAAAAGCAAGTTTGACGAAGATGCTTTACTTAGCGTCAGCATTGAAAAGACCAAGGAAAACAAGATCAACGGGCTAATTAGAATCAGAGCAAAAACTGAAGGAATGGCGGGATGAATTGGAAATAGAATTAAGCAGCTGCAGATGAAAATATAACAACTTCAATTCACAACTTGTCTTCTATATTTTTTAGCTTTGCCTTGTTAGCTTTATCCATATTAGTGATTTTTGCTATAAAAAAATCTATTTTATATTATCCAAGTCCTATTTAAATTCTGCTATTTGAATACAAATAAAAGATATTTGTACTAAAAATGGAAACAGAAAACACGACTGACCAAATCAAAGAGTACGTGCATAAATGCTTTGACGACTCCGACTCCCCAGTGGAATATCCAAAATATCTCGAATCTTTGAGGGACTTTATCCGAATTCCAAACCTCTCGCCTCGATTCGACCCAGAATGGAATACAAACGGGCTGCAGATGCAAGCATGAAACCATTTGAAAGACTTCGCTGACGGTTTACAGATCATCGGGTACACTTCTGAAGTCGTGAAGGACGATGACAAGTCTCCTGTGCTGTTCATGACCGTTGAACCGTATAACAGTCAAAGTACAAAGACCATCCTTTGATACGCGCATTTGGACAAACAGCCGTGGGGCGAAGGCTGGGATGAAGGCCGAATCCCCAATGATCCTCAGCTTGCTAACGGCAAACTGTACGGAAGGGGATCTTCAGATGATGGCTATGCAATATATACTTCACTATGAGCAATCAAAGCGTGCCAAGACCTGAACTTATCTCATCCACGAATGTATGTTTTTGTAGAAGGATCAGAGGAAAGCGATATTTATGATCTACAACACTACATCGACTATTTTATAAATGAAAAGTTCACTCATGACCTTGATCTCGTGATTGCCCTTGATTCTGAAACTTTAGCTAATCATTTGTTCACTGCTACTTGAAGCTTAAGAGGAATTATTAATTTTGATATTAAAGTCGAGGCTTTGAAAGATACCATTCACTCGTTCAATAGTGGAGTATATGCAGACACACTTACTGTTGCAAACGATCTTATTCGAAGACTTGAGGATAAAGATACGTACTTGATGAAAGAAGATTATCAAATCGATATCCCTGAAAATCGACTGGAAGAATTAAAATATATATCAACCCACTGTAAATTTTCGAAATACATTCGTAGTCTTGAAGGAGTCCTCACTATTCCTGAAGAATTTATCGAGGATAAAAGTCAACATGCTTATCATGAATACATAAATCATACATGGAGGTCTGTTCTTTCAATTATCGGTGCGAGTGGGTTACCAGATTGTAGTATAGCTGGGAATTGTCTAAGAAAAAGCACAACTTTAGGAATATCGATTCGTACTTCCCCGACAATAAATGCACATGATATGTACAACAAAATAAAAGAAGTGTTATCTACAAATGTGCCATTTAACTATAAAGTTAGTTTTGACAGACTTGACATCTCAAATGGCTGGAACTCAAAGCCACTGTCGTCTCACTTATCTAAAACATTAGAGGAATCAGTCGAAGAAGTGTACAATTGCAAGCCACTATTTAACGGAAATGGAGGATCAATTCCATTCGTGGAAGTCTTAAGGGAAAAGCTTCCAACTGCTGAAATCCTCGTAACCGGTGCGTCCCTCCCCGGTGACAATATCCATGGTCCAAACGAAAATGTGGATTTGATATCGGTAAGAAATGTAACATCGACGCTTGCTGTGTTATTTACAAAATACTAAAGTTGGATTCAATATAAATATTAAATTTAAGTCTGGCTGATTTTACGTCGTCTTTTCGACTTTATTCTGCTTCTGAGCTTTGACAAGAAGTCCGACCGATTTAAATCATCATTTGCGAAACTCGATAGCTTATAGTGAGCATTCATGATGTAAACACCAAATGGAGTCAGCCATTTACTAACATTACTCCGCTTGTCTTTCTTCTGTCCTTCCATCGAGTCATTTTTATACTCGGTCTGCACTAGAGCTCTTTTTTGCTGTCGAAATCGTCTCGATCTCTGATTTTGATGTTCAAATTGGCCTTTTGGTCAACTTCAGAATTGTTGAGTTGATTTATACTGACTGAGTTTAGCTTTCTGCTATCGACTGATGTCTGGATTGGCGCAAGTTTAAATTTACGCCCCTTCATTCATAAAAGCGATATTGATTTGCTTTTATTTGTGTTCTTTGCGTGCATTTGGAGCATAAGCGCTTTTTGAGTCATCAGCAGGTTTACTCGATCTTGATGCATTTGAATTTCCTACATTGAGTTAGATCAGGCTTACTGCTGGTGCTTTGCAGACGCTTTCTTATGGTTGCCTTTTCAAAACGCTGCGATGATTTTGATGGAATTATTGACCGGCTTTTGTAAGTAAATATACTTGAGGTATATTCATCTATTGATGAGTTATTTGGATTGGATTAGATTGTTTGTAAGTCAAATAAATATTTATTTTAATCTTAATTACTACCATTAAATACGTGCTTTAGGTGCTGGTTTTTAAACGGAATTGCAGCCATACTTATTCTATTTTTAAGAACATCGATTGTTTGAGATTCCGAGTCATTAAGCCTTGAGTTTTTAGATCTGTAGATACTTATTTTTTGAAGAAGATCATGTGCTGAGTAGTTTATTTTTTGCTTAGTCAGATTCACTTTAAACATTCTAAAAAATGTAAGTATAAATATCTTGAGACAATCTTATGATTTTTACATAAATAACATCATAACTAAATTTAATAAAAACTAAATATCTAAAACAACTTAAAACAAACGATGTTTCAATCTTTAAAAACCTTTTACCTCCAAAAATCATTTCATTTAACCCTATATACTAATCCAACTTCTAACTTCAATCCAAATCCTCTAAATTCACTTAAACCCTCAACCTCAAATCAATCTCTTTTCTTTGCTTAGTTAACTCTTATTCATTCCAAATAATCACAACCCCTTACCTAAAATCCTCCATATCTCTAAAATATTCAATATTATACTTTCCATCAAGTATTCCCGATGTAAATCTCAACTCAAATATCCTAAAAAAGCCTAAAAACACGTAAATTGTATAAAATGCAAATTTAAGCCTTTTGCTGACTTGCACTGGATTTCTTAATAACGGCCTTCTCGATTTCTTTGTTCATGATCGCGAGAAACTCTTGAAAACTGAGGTCTTGCGCATATCCTTCAGAACTGTGCTTTGTTAGGATGTTGATCGTGCTTTTCTCCATATCGATGTCAACTGTCAGAGTCTTCGAGAGGAACTTACACTCGAACACCGCGCTGAAGATGTCCCCGTTTGTCTTGTACGACTTCAACTCGAAGCCTTTGCTTTTTAAAGCCTCGATGATGGATGCTGCGTTGAGGACGCATTCCGGCTGCTTGAGTTCTTCAGGTCAAACTTCACTGCCAATGTTGGTTTCTGAAATCGGGTCTTCTTCAATCAGCTTCTCTGGCATGATGAGTTTAGAAAACTCATCGGAGTAGATTATCGGGTTGATTTCAGCAAGTTCTGACTTCTTGCCCGGATTTCTAAACCTCCTATCGTAGACGTTGAACAGTACATTTTTAGTTATTTTATCGCTCCGGACGCTGCATTCTTCGATTCACTCCAGGACATCGTCAATGCTCGAATTGTTTTTGAGCTTGTTCAGCGGAATAAAGTTATCAGAGCTTGCGGACTCGACTTCTTCGATGAACTTGTTGATTTCTTTAAAAATTAAATCATTTGAACTGAAGTCGTCGAACCCATCACTGCTTTTAACTGACTTTTTTGGAGGAGGAACGTAGTGCTTGTATTTTAAAATCCTCTCAGTCTTACTGACAAATCTCGGCCGACTATTAACTACTAAATTATATGGCTCTCAAATGTATTTTAAGGAAAGTTGAAATTCTCGGATTGGATATAGCTCAGTGCTGTTTAAGATATTTGAAGACTGATCTATATCATTTTGTGATATTCCTGACTTAGAACCTCGAGTTGCGTGGTTTAAGGAAAGTTGAAATACTCGCACCCAGCTTTCTTTACTGACTTCAGTTCGAAATGGAAGAGTGAAAACTTTCTTACTTATTTTTTTCTTTTGGAACAATAAAAACTGTCGATAAATTTTATGAAACCATCGCTCAAATGATAAAAGTATTCGGTATTCTCGATCATTCTTATTTTCTTGTGCAAGTGCTGGGATCTATAGACCATAAATTTAGTTCACTTACGAAGAAATTTTGTCACTCGTTTCTAAATGCAATTTTAAGTTGAGCAGCGGTTCCATCATTATCTCACATATCTTTGAACTTATTATAAAGTTTACGGTACTTTTCAGCCAAAATCCAGTACCATCTCCCCAACTTCGGGTCGTATTTGAGGTATTTAAAAAAGAGCGAGTTAATAGACTCTACAATCATCCTTCAAATTTATCTGCGGATGTGTATACGTATTAATACATATAGATTCAAAATATTTGCCTGATGAGTTTTGCTTTCACAAGTTTTTATTTGTTACTTAGTTTATTTGTACATTTTCAGTCTGATCATAAGTCAACATTAGTAAAACTGTGCTTTTACTATGTAAATTATTTATCTTTAATCAGGTTTAAAGCATATAATCTTCTTTATACTTTACAGATACAAAGCAACACCAAAATAAAAATATAGTCAGACATCGAAGGCAAAATATAACATTAGTTGATTTATAAGTTATTTTTGCTTACATAAAGAATATTTACTTATTTTCGTAAGTCAGCCTCATTTATTTCACCCGCATTATGTTAAAATAATATCGCCAAATCAGTCGGAATTAAGCCGAATGGAAATTGACGACATGTTGGAGTTTGAGTGAAAAACCTCATCAGATAGACAAGACGAGTCTCAAGATAACGAGATGCAGATTGACGCGAACTTAGAAAACACCAGTGACATATGTCAGTTCATTCACAGCCTTGTAAAGAAGAACATTGAGGAAGAGGCACTTGCTGAAAAAACATTTCGAGATAAAAATGGTGCATTTGGATATGTCAGAGAGCTCGATGACGCTTATGTATTGCTAAATGATGAATTTATACTGCCAACTATTTACTTCAACTCTCACAGAAGTGCTGCTAAGAACCCAGAGCAAAGGATCTTTGAGTTAGCTCAATATGCATCGATTTACTTCCAAAGGATCGAGAGGTTGAGGCCAAGCATCCAGAACAAAGCATTCGAAGTATGGGGCAAAGACTATTTCTTTGTTGACCACATTCTTGACATCCAGCCGTTCCAAAAGGCGATCATCGTCGGAACTATTTATAAAGAAATGCCTAAAAAGCCGTGAATTCTGAACAACTTAATGGGGGTTCTCGGCACTTGAGAATTCGTTGACTACGTTACCGAAGGCCAGGACTACTGAGTCATTGAAGACAGCAGTGGAAGAGTTAAAATTGTTAATAATGCATATTTTAAAAGCGAATGATTTGTAACTGGAATTGTCGTTGCTCTGAGAGGATTTGTCAACAGTGTTGGACAATTTGAAGTATTTGACTACATTCTCCCTGGCATTCCGAATTTAGAGTATAAGATACCTGATGGTTGAACTGGATTGAAGCTTAACTCTACTAAACAGGATCTGTATTCAAACTTAGAGAAAAGAAAGTTTGCATGCTTTATTTCTGGACTTGAATTAGGACTCAATAATCAAGAAAAAATGAGCATCGACTTTATAGTCCGCTTTTTTGAAGGAGAATTCGGATCTTATAAAGAAAAACTATTATCTAGCAGAATCTCAAGATTAATATTTTGAGGAAATAGCATTAAACAACCGAAAAATTCAGATGAAGTGTTACGAGGATCTTATAAAACAAGTTCTATTAATCACGAGATATATTCAAAGTTGTTTGAATCTGTTACCGAGCTTGAAAGTATTTTACTTAGACTTTCTCAGATTATTGATATCGATGTCATGCCTGGAGAGAGTGATTTTACAACTTCATTTTGGCCACAGCAACCATTTAGCTCTTGTCTCTTTCCAAATCTCCAAGAAAGCAAGACAATAAACTTGACCACAAACCCACACAAGTTCAAAATCGGGGACAAGCTATTTCTTGGTACTTCTGGACAAAGTATTATTGATATGAGGATGTTTTCAAAATGCTGTCCAAAATCAAGAGAAGCCAAACCGAATAAATCTTCAAACAAAGGCTCAAGCATTTCATCGTCGTTTGAAAACAAAATCAGAAAGGACAGAATAACATACCACGAGGTCATCAATACAGAGACACACGATGAGATATTAGAGGAGGATCTATCATACCAGCAGCTTTTGCTTCAGATTCGGCACTTGTGTCCAACATGACCAGATACGCTAAGAGGATATCCATTTACAGACAGTGATCCCTTTGTAGTGAAGTACTCTCCACATATCTTCTTCACAGGAAATCAAAGACTTTACGGCGAGAGGGTCGTCCCAGTCGACCCTGACAACTGCGACGACTACGATGACAACTGAGATGCAAAGCTCAAGGGAAGCCCAAAGACCGGAAACGTCAAGATTTTAAGCATCCCGAAGTTCAGCAGAACCAAGTGAATCGTGTTGGTTGACCTTGAAACACTTGAAACGTACGATCTAAATTTCGATGTCAGCCTTATATTCGATGACTTGTGACTTGAGGACTATGCTGAGCAGAACGAAAATATAAATATTGATGAAATGCAGGCAGAAGATCTAGAAATCAACTAATTAAGCATTACATTTATTTACGTAATCAATGATTTTAATTTACTTTAATAATTGATATTAATCTTGTAAGACTAATAAAATCATTTCTCTTTTAAATACAACTGCGATAATTATTATTTATCATTAAAACAGAGGTAAAACTGAATAAATCTAAAATTATAACTAAAAGAAAATAATTTATCAAACAAGCGAAGGAAACCTGGTGCTCAATACTTTTGCAACATCGTCTGTTTTCCAGTTATTGCGGTCATTGACATATTGAACAAATTCGCTTTCGTCATTTCCAATATACTCGATATTAATAGTTCCTCCAAACAGCAAGTTGGCCAAAGGTTTTCAGCAGTCTAGATTTGGCTCATTGAACCGGCCTCTTGCATAGATGTTCAGTAAAGGTTGTGTTGACTTTAGTATTTTGTACATCAGAATAAACCTATCTCGGATCGTAGCCAGACTCGACTCAGCTGTTTCTTGTTCAATAAAAACAAATCCCTTGTCAGTTGTAAGAATACCGCCTGTGATTTGAAAATGAGAAATAAGGCAATATTTCGTCTTCAGCCCTTTGAGATAGTCTTTGACTATTTTCTTTGACGACTTGAGAGCTCAGCTATCTTCACAGTTCTTTTTATATGTTTTTCATATGGACCTGTATCCCCATTTGGACTTGATTAGGTTCGTAAGTTCAGTCCAGAATAAATCAGCTTGCTCTTGTTCTTCAAGCAACTGGTTCAGTGTCTTCATGGTGATTTCTTGGCTTGTCTGCTCGATGATATTCTCAAATGCCTCGATTACGTTGAGTGTATCTTGATTGTCAATGTTTTGGATAATGTGCTTTATTAGGCTCTGGATTAAAATCGTCTGCAAGTGGTCAAAAGACTTTGTCCCTAGCTCTTCGAGATTTGACACCATTATGAGCTTCCGGATGTTGAGAATTGTCACGTACTTTAAACTGATGTATTTTAAGTCGTACTCAGCATCGCTTGCGTATCGACATCTAATTTTTTCAGGAAGAAGCCGGAGAAATAAAATCTTAATGTTAAATATCATATCTTCGACTAAAGTAATGCAGGGCTGCTGAATGGATTTTATATCGGGAATTTCTTCGAATAACTGACAGATCTTATCTGCACAGTTCATCAACCCTGCTTCGACTTCGTTTCGGTGCAAGAAGATGAAGTTAAATATCTCCTGTCACTTTTCGATGATCTGTTCAAAGTCTAAATCACTATCCATATCTAAAATTTCAGTCTGCACGGCTGAATAATGCTTTATGGCCGTACTGGCTTAAATAATTAGCCGTCATGATTTATCAGTCAAAAATTAGAGTGAAAAGGAGCTAATTTTGCTTTTTGTTTAATAATTTTTCAATAAAACCCGATTTTGATTTACGTTCGAAATAAATATTAAATCTCAGTTGAATTAGAATATTTTATTGAAACAATATTAATGAAATTTTTTAATGATTATTCACTCTTAGTATTATGGCAATAATGGTAATTACATTGAAGTTTATAAAATAAAATCGGCAGTCATCTATAATGACAACGCAAAGCCAGCTCAATCATAATACATTGAAGTAGATGTATTTATATTATTTAATATTCCCTAATACAGTTAATTTCAGTCTGCAACTGCCGCTAATAATTTTAATTTCCATGTTCGATAAATTTAAAGAGGTATTTTCAAAGAAAAAGAAGGTGACACAAGAACCAGAAGAGGAAGACAAGGCTCAGCAGGACAAAGATGCCCAAGAAGGCAAATACGAAGCTCCTATCATTAGTGCATCTGAGAAATAGACACTTTCACAAACTGCAGCTGCTTTTGGAAGAACCATTGATCGACCTGTCGAAATTAAAAGCAGAAGCGTGGTACGGGATTCCAATGTGATACCCGCATATCAGGAGCACGGTCTGGAAGATCGTCCTCGGATTCTACTCTCTGAACAAGGAAATGTGGAGTTCTGCTGTCACACGTAAACGGGAAGACTATATGGAATGATCTCGCACTCACTTTATAAATCTTGAATACTGAGAAGACGTCGGAGATGTCACCTCCATTAGTGAAGAAATGAGCTCGCTTGAAAAGCAAAGCTACAAGCAGATCATTATCGACGTCAAAAGAACAAACCCAGAAGAGGTGTTTGCTTTAAAAGTTCTTAAGGATATGCTTGTAAGAATGTTATTCGTCTGGGCTTTCAAACACCCGTCAAGCGGCTATGTGCAAGGAATGAACGACATCGCAGCAACTTTTATGTACGTGTTTCTTGCAGAAGCAGTCTACGAAGCTAAACACAGCAAGGATACTTCTTCAGAGCTGAATGAAGACGATCTGGTAACCTCTGGTTATAATTTAATCATCGATGATGTTGCATTATTGTCAGAAGAAAGTCTAGCTCACATTGAAGCAGATACTTTCTGATGAATGGAGAGCTTCTTGGAAACACTTCAAGAAAACTATATAAACAAGCAGCCGGGGATCTACAAAATCCTGAATAAGGTCGAGCAAATCGTTAGAAAGAAAGATATGGACTTAATTGAGATTCTTTCGAGTATTGACTACCTGCCAGAAAAATTTGTGTATAGATGGATCAACAATATACTAAGCAGAGAGTTTAGCATCCAGCAGCTGATCAAGATCTGGGATCGCATTCTCTCCGAAGAGCAGGAAGTCTCCAACTGACTATGATACGTCTGAGCAGCTCTTTTATTGATGTTTGCAAAGGACTTGAAAAACCTCGCCGAGACTCCTGATGAAATAATAATGTACCTGCAAGACCTGCCAACATATACTGTGTAATTATATTAAAATTTTAAATATGAGTAAACAGGACGAAGATATTCTCGACTACGAAGAAATCGAATTAGAGGAACCAGTACACGACACCAAGACGGCTAAGGAGACAGGAACAGAAAACAAACTCACTTATTCTTCGATCCATTCGACCTCATTCAAAGACCACATGCTGAAGAATGAATTGCTGAGGGCACTTCAGGACTGCGGATTTGAGAATCCTTCTGAAGTACAGCAGCAATGCATACCAAAGGCTAAAATGGGAGTCGATGTGCTTTGCCAGGCCAAGTCAGGAATGGGCAAGACAGCTGTTTTCGTGCTTACAGTCCTCGACCTTCTCGATGAGAAGCCAGATCCTGTTTCTGCTGTTATACTATCCCACACAAGAGAACTGGCATTCCAAATCAAAAAGGAGTTCGACAGATTCTCACGATACTTGAAGAACGCAAAGACAGAAGTCATCTACGGAGGAGTTCCGAAAAAGACGCACATCAAGATGCTAAAAGAAGACCCTCCGAACATCATCGTTGGAACCCCAGGAAGAATTTTGGACTTGGTGCAAGGAAAGCATTTGAAATTAGACAAACTAAAGTTCTTTATTTTGGACGAGTGAGACAAGATGCTCGAAGAATCAGGAATGAGAAGAGACGTCCAGAAGATCTTCGTACAGACCCCACATCAAAAGCAAGTTATGATGTTTTCAGCGACAATGAACAAAGAAATTAGACCAATTTGCAAGAAGTTCATGCAAGATCCTTTCGAAGTATTTATTGATGACGAGACCAAACTCACCCTCCACGGACTGCAACAGTATATTGTGAAATTGGCGGAACACGCGAAGAACAGAAAGCTTCACGATCTTCTTGACTCATTACTCTTCAACCAGGTCATCATTTTTGTCAATGGAGTCGACAGAGCAAAGGCACTAAACTCAGTTTTGATTGAAAGCGGATTCCCATCGGTCTGAATTCACTCAAGGATGGAGCAAGAAGAAAGAATCAAGCTGTATAAGAGCTTCAAGGACCTAGAAAAGCGAATTATGATTTCGACTGAGATTTTCGGCAGAGGAATTGATTTCCAGGGAGTCAATATTGTTATCAACTATGATATGCCAAAGGACACAGATGCTTATCTACACAGAGTCTGCAGAGCTGGAAGATTTGGAACTAAAGGTCTTGCTATCACATTCTTGAAGGACGATACTGATGAGGAGGTATTGAATCAAATTCACGAGAGATTCGAAATTAAAATTGAAGAACTTCCTGATACAATTGACACCAATACCTATATGAACAACTAATTTTACTAAAAATTAGAACCTAGTTTCAATTCTCAAAAACTTATTTTAATGCGTGAAGTTTTATAAATGGAAAGATGAAGATATCAAGATGCTGATGGCCGAAGGATACCAATTAAAAACATATTACCAAAACAATAAGCATCTTTCTCTAATGGATGATAAACATTCAATAGCTTAATTCAACATTTAAAATGTATTCAATTTTTTCTCAACATAATTGAATGACTCAAACCCCTAAAAATCTTCAAAATATTTCACCCCACTGTCACCATAATCCAATCGACATCAACAGTTACAAATCCCAATCTGCCTATATCCACCCCATGTAAATATTTGATGAGTTGATATAAAAGCGCATAAATGTGAGCAACTACTGGTAGTCTTTAAAAGAGGCTTGGTCTTGGCTATCCTCCTGTTCGTCTTCCTCTTCCTCCTCTTCCCCCTGCCCGTCCAGTTCCAAATCCGTCTGTTTACTAATCCCAGCCTCCTCTGCGTTCCCATTGCTGTGCTCTTCCTTCGGCACCTTCAGGGCAGCTGGCTCCACTGCGGTGCTCGGCGGGTATTCTGGATTGGTGGGACCGGGGAATTGCTTTTGCTCTTCTGGGCTAAGTTAGATGCAGATTGGTACCTTTTGAATTTGATGGCGAATTGAATATTTCATCTGCGAGCTTGTTTTTATTTGTACTACTGTCTTTTCTCTCCATTATGTCTTTGCTGATTTCGTTAGTTTCAATTTCTATATAGGTCGGTGTGAGAAATGCTGTGGATTGTAAAATTGGTATTTTTAACGTGTTTAATGATACTTACTCTTGTGAATCTCTCTAATCTTGCCATTCACCTTTCCAAGCTCAGTCATTAGTGACTCACGCTCTTTATCATCTAATTTATTTATTTTTGTTTTAATTGAAGATTTGGGAACGGGTTTTGCTTGATAAATGTTGTTAGGATTTTTGTTCTTTGATATTTTAGTAATCTTCGCATATTGTAGATCTAAGTTTTTATTTTGGGCTCCTTTTGTTTTGTTTTTTACTCGATGAATCTTCGGTAAATATAATTTCATTCGGAGTTGAATCTTCATTTTCTTCTATACATACTAACAATTTTATCATTTTTAATTAAAAAAATTCACTTGATTTTTTACCCTTTTCAACATCTGTAATTAATTGTCGATCTGCATTTTCTTCGGTTAAATTAGTACTGACTTTATTTTTAGAATTGGATAGCAAAACACTTAAGTTGTTATTTCCTCGCTCTTTTCGTATTGCTATTTTTGACTGAAATAAGCTCATCGACTCTATTTCATATTACTCCTTGATCGATTGGTGGCGACTGATTCATTTACCGGATCGAAGTCAAGCGGAAGAAGTTGGTTGAACTTCGATAATCTCTGAAACTCTTTGACTTTTAGTAAAAGCAGCCTTCACTCTTTGTCCTTGCTTCGATACTCAATAAATGCATTTTCCAATTCGTCCTGCAGCTTTTTGATTTCTTTAAAATGCACTTGTTTCGTTGCTTTTAGCTGCTTTGTCGCTAACTCTAGCTTCTTTTTGAGTTTTTCATTGTTGAACAGTAAAGTATCGAGTTTTTCTTTAAATTCAGCTTTTGAATCCGACTTCGCTGGCTCTTTAGGCTCTTGGTATGCCTGCGCCGACATCAATTCGTTAATTTTGGTTTTGAGTTTATCTACCTTTTCCCTTTCTGCATTGTATTTATCATAGTATTCTTTGGTTCTGGCTTTTATTCCATTCTGAGCTCTTCTCCAAGACTTTTGATTTTATTAAAAGAAGTCAGTTTCATCTGCGACTTTCAGCAGCTGTTTTCCTTGGTCATTTTGTATTTTCTCTAAAGCTTTTATTTCTCTTTGAAGATCATCGTTCTCCTTTTTAAGTTCATTGTTAGATGAAATAAGTTGGTTGTAGGCTTCCTCATTATTTGTAACTTCAATTTTATACGTGAGTGAGCGAATCTCTTTCCTCGCTATTTCTAACTGAAGATGCGCGGTCTTTAGTTCTTTTGACTTCCTTCTGAATTCGCTTTCGTATTCTTCGAACTGCTGCTTAAGTTTTGAGTGATGCAGTGATTCGGTTTTAAGCTTGGTCGTGGTTCGCTCTACTACTTCTTCAAGCTTTTTGCGTAACTTTCTGTTACCTTCTTTCAGCTTTTCGATGATCACGTCTTTTTCATCTTTGCGGATTGAATTAGCGGTTAGGTGTGAATCCAGTCGAACACTAAATTTTATTAGTATAATTTTAAGCTACAGCAGAGGTAAATTATAATATTACAGATCATTTGCTTTAGAGTTAGTGTTTTCATGTGGATTAAGATATTGCTGGCTTTCATCCTCAATAGGCTTGCTATATTCCTCCTCGTTTTCTCCTTCTGCGTTAATTGCCTGATTATTTTGGTAATCCTCTTCTTCCATTGCTAAATTATTATTCTGAAGTAATTTTATATTCTACAATGTACCAAAAGAAATTTATTTAGATAGGGGAAGTAATTGTAAGCCCTATAAATTTAAAATAAATATGAAGAAACGTTCAAAGTAAGAACTCGATATTTCTTTTCTAAATTACATAATAAAGCACGACATACCGAAAGATCAGTGCGGGATATGAAAGTCAAAGGAAGTTATCAATATCAAACTACAGCAATTCAAAATAACCCTTATGTTAAAAAGTCGGGGCTTGCATATGCATTATCAAGTGACGTCTCAAACCCGAACCACGGAGACAAGACAAATAGATCAAATAACCGATATGCAAAGGTAAAAGATAAATCTGCGTACCCGCACTCGTCGGACTTCACTAAATACGCCTTCCGCTCTCTCCACCAGCACATTTCGAGCACCAGCAGAGACGACAAAGAGAAAATAAAACAGGTGGAGGAAATTAATAAATAAAATAAAAGAAAAAATTGGAGCTTTCGGGCTTAAACTGGTCGACAAAGTCATCAGAAACAACAAGTTCCTGAACATCAGAAAAGATATGTATCCAGAAGAGTATCTGGATCTCTCTCAAAATTCTAGTAAAAGGTACACGGCTCGTTTTTATTTACCCTCGCTGATTTTATTTATCGTATCTCGAGAAATAAAACTAATACAAGGATTTTAAAATCCCTTTTGCAATTGCTGAATGTGGATAATCAAACCTTAACTTTTTAATTTCATCCGCAGCTGTATTGAAAGTAGATTTGATGTGTAAATTTGCACCAAGCTAAATTTGCTGATCTCATTGGATAGCAGGATTACTTACGTCATGAGCACACTCTGATTTAACTCAGTATAGTATAAGAGCCTCTAAGTCTTTGAATGAAAGCTCTAAATCTAAAAACCGCACAAATTCATCGAAGAAGTCCAAAACGACGAAGGAAGAAAAGAAGCCGAAGAGGAAAATCATTATCCGAAAGAAAGGTAAATACTCTTGCCTAGTATTTTTAGTTGTCAAGCCGGTTGATACGTATAATTCTTTCCGATCCAATGCTATTAAAGGCTTTGCTCTCTGCGAGGCGCTTTTCAGTAAACTAGTCAGTCGTAAATAAGCGAACCTGCGTGTGCTGAAACAGCGAAAGTATTGAGCCGAAGCCAAGGCTCATGAGAGCAAAGACAATCGGCAAGATTAATTTGAGGAGTAATGCGCCGAAGATCAATATCACGGAATTTGGTGATAATAGCAATATGCATTCGAGGAATACATCGCTAAAGCAAACGAAAAACAAAAGCCCAGCGCTCGAGCTGTCTCCGTGCAGCACAGAAAACGAGTTCATGATCGAAGTGAATGACTCTTTCTTGAACTACAAAGAACCGAATACGATCACGAGGAGTTCTTTACAAAACAACAGCAGCATCACGAATAAGCAGAAATTGATGGAAAAGCGAGAGATGGTCCCC
>JAGYYN010022396.1:0-16466 GCA_021441665.1 Euplotes cf. woodruffi 2 WChen-2021 | reverse complement strand
TCTTTGTTTTTCGATATTATTCCTGGTGTCTAATATTATTATGATTTTAGATTAAAACAGTAAAATTTTACCCATGATTCGATATGATTTCTTTAAGTTCTTCATCTCCCTTTCCTCTTGCATCTTGGCCTGCAGTGATTTAGTGATCTCGTCCTTTTTGATTTCCTGCAGAGGGTAAAGATTAAGAATTACTTTATTTATAGATTTGTTTGAGGCGAGTCGAGAACTCTTCATCGAGCTTGTCTCGGTTCATTTTAACAGCTAAATTTGGGTTAAGGATCTTTACCATGGGTAAACGACTTGCTATGCGAATTTAACATGTCTTTAATGTTCTTGCGTTTGCGCTTGCGATTTGCCTCGATCTTTTTCGCCTTTTCGATGTTGACATCGAAATAGGCAAGCTCCTTTTTCTTATTAATATCAGTGTTGTGCTCTAATACTTCATCGAACTTGGACAGGTGAGCTTTGACCGACCTGACTTTGTTCTTTAGTAACTCACTTCTGCGCGTGTTGCTGCTCTCTATCTTCCTGTTGAAAATATCTAGCCGATCTTGGACAACTTTACTTTCTATACGCGACAAGTCAAATTTGAATTAAGATTGATAGATTTTTTAACTTACGGAAACTCATGTTTAAATCTGGATTTGCGATATCTAAAATTATCAGTGGGTATTCAAAGCATAGAAATTTAATACTTTACAACTTGATTTTTAAGATTATAATGGTAAGATACGATACAATGATGTTAAATGGATCGATTAAGGTCAAGAAATGAGTATCTTTACCTATATGACTTGCGTTTCTTTCCATTTGATAGCTCGTGTAGTCTTGGTTACTCTTTTTAATAGCCATTTCTTCTTTACTTTTGATCCTCATATGAGTTTCTTTAATGTTCTTTTTATACGAGTCAAAGCCTTTCTTTTCAATCATCTGTGTTTTGCGGTTGTGCTTTTCAAGCACCTGCATGCGCTTATCTATCAACACATAAAGCATTGTAACATACGTTCTTTGAGTTGGATTTTCTCCTGCATTTTATTTATTAATCTCATTTTTCTTCTTGTTTTGGCTTTTTAAGCGTTCAAGCTTATTTCATCTTCATAACAGCAATTTTTTCAGCTTGTTGGTTGATTATGCTGAACAAGTTCTCTTTAATTTTGTTGATTTGCTTGACCCTAAAATTAAGTTGTAATTAGGGTTAAAACACTGTCTGTACCTCTGCCTGATCTTTTCCTGCCTGTACTCTTGTTCAAGCTCAGGCTATGCTCCAATATTAGTTGTGATCATAAAAATTAACTTATAATTGTCTCAAATTTACTTTAGAAGTATTGAACCATTCCTTCGACGCTTTGTCATTGGAAATAGACAACTTTATGTCGATTCCTTGGTTGTTTTTACTAAATAACGAGTTGATTTTGATGCTTTTATTTCCTTTGTACATAGGATCAACTCCTGTCGAGAGCATTCTCTCTGACTGCTTGTGCTTTTGTAACGTCTCGTTGTACTCACTGCTGCCTGAATAGTAAATATGCGATAAAATTACTTATTTCAGACATCTTGCGAATATTTGTTGTTGACGCTTCATTTTTAATACTTGAACCTGCTCGAAATCTCCCTGAAGCCGATCCTTTCCTTGGCCTGTAAATTATACGGTCAATAGTTACTTTTTAAATTGCGAGTAGTACTCAGGACCGAGTAGCTGTTTTGAATCTGCTTTTATATCGCTCTGCTCTCGGTCGTACTCCTCGAGCATTGCAATTTTGAGTTTTCTCTTTTCTTCATAGTGCATGTAATTTAGTTTTGCAACTTCTTCTGTTATTTTATTGCTAAAGAAGCTCTTTTGGCTACTTTATCGCCAATGAGTCAGGGTTGATCTATTCGTGGTGATGAAGTAGACTTACTCCGAATTCATCACACAATTTGATACCGAAGTTACTGAGTTTGTCTTTGTTGTAAATTTTTTCTTCGAAAATCTGCAATCGAGATTTCGGTTTCTTTTCTTTACCAAGCTGCATTTTTATTTTTCAGCAAATAAATTTTATTTTTAATGCAAAAGAAAATGATTTTCAATTTATTTTATAAAATGTTGAATCAGTATTATTTTTCTATAACCTTAGTCAATTGAGTCAAAGTTGCTTGAATTCTATCATATTCACAATGAAATGCTAACCGATGATAATTATATTTAATGAAAAGTAAATTTAATCTGAATTTAAGCGATCCTGCTTTCTCTTTCCTTGGTCTCGTCTTTTAAAAACCAGGCAGCAAGATATTCTTCGTTTCCGCCTTCAGCTGAAGAAGTCATTAAATAAGGGTTCTTCTTCGTATTGTAAACCTTGCCTAGTGAAGTATAGCCTTGCGCATACAGCGATCAAGTCTTGATTTTAAAATAGTGGATGAACCTCCAGACTTCTCAATACTCCCAGTCTAAAATCGGATGAACACGGATAAAATCAGGCCATCCGTCCGACGATTTCTGAATCGGCAGCAGGTGTTCTGAATAAGGATCAGTTCGCCTATTTCCAATCAGCACTGTTGTAACATTCTGCTCGTTTACAAGTGTTTCCAAGTCAATTTTGATTTTGTTTTCGTATTTTTCAACTGTGATATCGAAATCTTTCTCAATCAAGCTTAAAAACTCGATTATCTCTGGAAACTCCTCGTCAGTTTTGAATTCAAATACTGCATAGCGTCATTCAGTGATTTTGAAGTTGGATTTGATACTCTCGAGCTCGGTTGTATCTATGCAGATAGTTGGTTTATAAATAGATGCAGGGCTTACCGATTCCATTCTCTTGCAGGAGATGAGTCAGAGGGCTGCCTGCATTTTTGTCAATCAGCTCGTGGACTAAGTACATCATGACACAGGTGTCCTTCCCGCCGTTGAATCCCAACAACAAGTTGTCTTTACTTGCAAGCGGCTCGATGGCTGTAGCTATTGTTATTAGTGAGTCGTAGATTTTAATAAGAAAACTCCGACTGAGAGATCTTTTATCTTCCGCTTCCATTTTTGGATCAAGATATTATATTTTTTCAACCGATACTTCGATCTGAGATTTTGATTAGTTGTAATTTGGATTATTAATTAATTCAGTGACTTAAAGGCAAGAACAAAAAAGTAAGCGAACTCTACAAAAATGGGGTGGGTAGTTTTTTATATTATAACTTACTTAAAAATGCAATATTGAAAGTAAAATAATAGACAGCAAAGTTAAAATTAAAATTCGATAAAATTACAATCTTTTAATGCTTCTCTTTTAAACTTTTGATAGTGAATTTTGAAATTCTGTTTTCAACTCACTTTAATCGCATCAATTCTCTTTGTTGTCGTACACTTTGGAATATTACTAGTTTCAAGCTTTTGATGATGAATAGTATATCAACTTGCGTCGTTTGTTGGTTTATTTTTGAGTATTTGTTGCTGAATTCCGTCTGAATATCATTTACTTGATTTATTATCAAAATGCTATATCAAAAAGTTATAAATCTCTATTAAGATAAAGATAAAATAACTTATATTCAGAATGAACGACCAATTACATCAACTTGACCTCTCTCAAGGTATATATCTTGATGTTCACAAAGATCGTTTCTCATAACGATCTCAGTATCAACATCCATATCAGTCTGTTGCTCTTCCTCTATCTTTGCCTCTTTATTCCTCTGATCTTGTATTTGTCTGGCAATAGCTTTCACTGCATCAAGATTCGCCTCAGAGTTGACAAGAGCTTTGTTAAGACTACGAAGCATCAGTGGAAGGATCTTGCCAGTGATTTCCATTAAATCTATTATAATTATTCAATCAGAATTAAGTGACTAATATAATATCAGTTTATATAATCTCCTAACAAAGCTGATCGATTATATTTTAGCATAGTTTCAATTTCGCTTTAAATAAATTCGCTATTGAGCCGTCTTGACTTTTATTACGGAGTCATGCTGTATAAATACTCATTACAAAATATATCTTTTTAGCTGTTTTTTAGTAAACCCAACATCGCTAAGTTTACAATCCTCACATCATGTGATATGAGGTCTTGGCCTGAGTTTGGTTTAAGAATACTACGATAGAAATGTTGATTATCGCACAAAGATATCTTGTGATACAAAATTATTATATAAAATGTAACAGAGCAAAAAGAGCATTAGGATGGGGAGATTCAGTCAATAGATTTAAATAACGATAGAGCAACTATGCATTTAGTAGATATCCTCTTCAAATCTCCACTTGAATGACTTTGGCGATCTGTATTTTGAATAGGATACGATTATTGAGTCGTTTTCAGGCTTCATCTTCTGGCTACAGCTGCTCAGCATTGATAAGATGCCGAAGATAAGTGTTGAAACTTTTCATGATGGAGTCCAGTGGTCGTAGAGTATTGACAAGCAAATGTACCCGTTTGAGTAAACATGTGGATGGACCGGGATGTGGTCTCCAACAAAAATTACTTCTGGAGCTTCAGTAGGAAACTTGTTATCAAATTTAAATTCTAGCGTAAAGCTCTCACCTTCATAAAGAGTATCTTGAGGACCGTCAAAACGCACTCTCCAACAAGTAAAGTTGTCAGGGTCTTCGAAATGGAGCTCAAACACATCGGCATAGTTAAATTGAATGTCAGCGATCTCTTTTTGTACTCTTTTCTGAGCCTTTACCTGAATCATATTGATTTAATTAATTACAATTTTATTATTGGTTAAATTTATTTATTGCAAGATTAAATTATTTAATGGATCTTCAGACTCTGCAGGACTATAAGGAGACTAAAACTCAACGGCTTAGAGTAGCAAGCGAGTTTAGAAAGTCTCACTTCTTATATGAAACTAAAGGCACAAAAGTGCAAGGATGTAAGAGTCAGCTTGGACTGTACTAATGTTTTATCTATAGTTTTCATGCCGCAATCATCACAGCAAGATTACCCATCGATTGATAAACATGACCTCAAGTCTCTAAAAGCAACCACATTTGCTGACCTTAAGAAGAACACAGTGAGAGGTGTGCGCACTCACTGGATTTTATCGAGCAGAAAAGAGTCAAGTTTTCCGCAAGTCAGAAAAGCAAATAATGAGTCCGCTCCAGATCTTCATAATTTGTAGGTAACTATAAATTATTTTGTTCGTAGTCGAAAAGCCGACCATACTTTGATGAATAAACAAGAAGTCAGCAGAGAGCATTTTACTTTAGGAAACAGTCCTAATCACTACACCACGACAAATATGGAACTTTTAGTCCCTGTAACCACGAAAAATGATGAAAAGACTAATCGTGTCGATATCCAACATGAGAACAAATAAACTAACGAAAATGATGCGAAATCATCATTTTGCATTTGGATTTGAAAAACAAAATTATTGATCAACTAACGAAGCGAATTTTGTAACGCATAATGTGAATAGTAAGTACAAAAAACCAATTATTATTTTTTGTAGATAAACCAAATAATACGATCAGTTTAACTAGAAGTAAGAGTTTTTCTTCAGTCCCACTAAACGTGCCAAACCAAATTGGAGTGATAAAAATGAAGCCTATGTTTGACCCAAAAGCTGACAGAATAATCAACCAGTCTAAACTTCCCTATTCATCACAAAAGTGCATGAAAGACCAGAAGGACCTGATCTCAAGCTCAAAAAAGCATTTGAAGGAAGACTACCAGACGATGACATCTACAGCATTGTCCACGATCCACATTAGCAAAAGACCGAGCTTTATTGGTAAGCTCAACGAGCAGAACAGCAAAGACCAGTTTGACTCATTAAGTAAGTGCGAGCATCTGACTTTGTAGAAATGTCAAGTTTTAATATTGGAAATCCGAATATCACTGGACTGCCAGTATCATCGACTAAAGATACTTTCAAAGAGCATAAGGGCAAGTACGTGATCTCAGGAGTATATAAAACAGGCTTCCGAGCCAAAAATAAAAAGTCCAGCATCTGATTTAAGTCCTAATGCACGATATTTGTGCTTCAATATTAAAGATGATTTAATTTGCATTAAAGCAGCAAAACAATGAGTCTAAAATTGAACTGAACCTATTTTATATTTAATTCATTTTCAATAAGTAATTATGTTGGTGATCAACTTCATACTTCGATTAGTAATTGTACTGTGGCAGCTTCGTCTTATCAAGATCGTCAAAGAATGGATGCTTTAATGCCATTCTTGCAGAGATTCTCTTATTCGGTTCAAGAGCTACTAATGACTCCAACAAATCGAGGCCGTCTTCGTCTAATTTCTCTGTGTGCTTTGATAAATCGATCGCTTTCCATTTCGGAAATGTCGGTTTGTAATATTCGAGCTTCAATGCCTCAGGCCAGTGGTTTTCATTTGGAGTTCCGAGTACGTTGAATATTTTGAAAATCTGATCGATCTCTGAATCTCCTGCGAACAGTGGCTTTTTCTGAGCCATTTCAGTCATGATGCATCCGATCGACCACTGATCAACAGGCGTTGAATATTTCTTTTGTCCTAATAAAATTTCTGGAGCTCTATACCACAAAGTTACAACCTCGTGTGTATATGTCTTGACAGGCAGCGAGAATGCCCTCGCTAGACCAAAATCAGCGAGCTTGAGTATGCCATTTTTATCAATAAGGAGGTTTTGAGGCTTCAGATCTCTGTGCATGACTCTGTGAGCATGGCAAAATGCGACTCCTTGAAGCAATTGATAGGTAAAGCTTTTGACTTCTTGCAGTGGCAATGGCCCGCCAGCTTTCCTCATATACTTCTTAATATCATAATCTAAAAATTCAAAGACCAAATGAAGCTTTTCGTCTTCATAAATGACATCTTTAAGCTCAACAATGTTAGGATGCTTGAGACCCTTGAGTAGGGCGATTTCTCTAATAGCAGTTGAGGGAACACCGTCGTCTTCCTTCTCTAATCGGATTTTTTTCAGAGCGACGACTTCACCAGTGGTCTTGTCTTTAGCCTTATAGACGACTCCATATGTGCCCTCTCCAAGTTTTTCGAGCTTTTCGTACTTATCAAGAGCCGAGCCGTGTTCTTTGTATTTATAATCCTCCATATTTTGGCAGTTTAAATCTAAATATTTATTTCATATTCAAAGCAAAGGTTTTTATTATATTTACGATTGAGAATAAAATAATGTCAGCTTTGCCTTCTATTTCAAGTCCTCGCAAGGATCCAGGCGCGACTCAGACGATGGGGTCGTCGAAGTACCCAAGTTCACCAAAAGAACTCGTGAAAGGTAAAATTGTGCTTCTTTTTGTTGGTGCAAGACTGTTTATAGAAGCTAAAGAGAGGGATTACCGGCTGCGCATTAAGAACAAAAATAATTAACTATATCAGCCAGTACCGAGGAGAGCACGAGCTTGAAGACATCAAACCCACTCTTAAATACAGCGACTGATTGTAAGCAAACCCTCGTCTATTTTTTTAATTTTTCCTTTAGCTATAACAATTTTGCTTTCTTTATGAATGCTATTCTTCAGCAGTCGAAAATCTATGATATTTTTAATCTTAAAAATACGATATTTGTAGTAATAATAAAGTTTACATTATCACATAGAATCCGTGAGTTATTTTTGACTCCTGCTGTATTATAAATTTAGATAAACTCAATCCTCAGAAGTCTTCGAAAGAAAAGAAAACCTCATGAAGATCAACAAGAGTCTGGCTGTTAGTCTAATCCTGTAGAACGCAGAGCATCTCTCAGACTCGGGACGATCAGCAAGATAGAGTATTATGCAAGCCAAAAGATATCAGAAGTATTGATAGAATTATTCAGAAAGAAAAAGTAATTGCTGTTATTTTACATAATAGAATTCTAAATCTCGACTGATTCTAAACCAAATAATTAGCAATGCTAAAGATATTGCAAGTGATCAGAATAAGAATATCAAAAGGGCTAAGTCTAAACAAATCTTGCCGAGTGTTTCTAATCTCACAAATTATAATAAAGCCTTTATGTCCATGGATAAAAAGGCGACTGAAGTTTCAACAGGATTTCAAAAGTTTTACATTGTTCCAAACCAGCTAAGCACAAATTTAAAGGTCTACAATAGCTTACTGAGGAGCTATGAGAATGACAGTAAGCCAGCCACTGAGTTTCGTAACAACTTCTTTAGGTGATAAAGGAGGATTCAAATAACAAAAATGTATTCTTAAATACTTTGTCACTTGAGAACTCATCAGTGTTATATAAATCAAAACTCAATTCAAACTCGAAAATGAAAAGTAAACCAATATCTTCACCTTGTAGTTCCCTCAATTCCAAGCGACGACGAGATCAAAGAAATCGAAGAACAAAGAAGAGTCAATAATCAGTGAGACATAGTTCTGCTTCCAGGCAAGTCGGTTCCTCTTGAGCCAAAGCAAGGAAGGCGTTCTCGAGCGCAGATTGAGCCATCGAGAAAAACGATTGAAAAAGTGAAGAAATTCAAGCCAAATAATTCAAAAGATAATAAAGTAAGTCTAACTCGCATTCATCCTTAGACTAAGCTGTTTGCTCCAACAAGGATGAATATCATGGCAACGGGGATGCAGATGCCTTCAAAAGCTAAGAAGAAAACCATTGACTCTATGTAAAGGCTGTGTGTTAATCTATAGTGTGATATCAGCGAAGCTGAGCAGCGTGAACACTCCATCGAGTAGTGGGCATATCAGAAGCACAAAGAACATCGATATTGAATACGACTTCGGGAACAAGCAGTCCTGATAGACCAGAGCTCCTTCTGCTATATCAGAGGTTAATAAGTTATTAATTCAGTAATCAACAAAAATAAATAGCGAAAAGGCGTGAGTGTAGTATCATTCACAAATGAAATATCGTATTGAAATTAATTTAGATATGGACAAAAGGATTTTAGTCGTGCTTGCTCTTGCAGTCGTTGGCTTTGTGCTAACGATGACACTGCTCACCCTCCCGATTTGGCTGCCGATCCTGCTATTCAACCTTCCGTTTATCGTGATCGCTTACTTGCTGGTGAAGTACACAAAGGTAAGGATCTTTGAAAGCTAAGCAATGACATCATTTGCTTTCAAGATGGAGCCCAGCATTAGATACTTATAAACAGCCGGGTGGTCACCGACCTTGGATCTTATATTTGAATCAAAGCTGCCACTAGATAGGCTTGTAAATCAGCTGCTGAATGGATTTAATTCACATTCTGCTTATTTTTCGTTTAAAATCTTAATTCAGCCATAGTTAATTTTGGATATGCGATAGTAATAAATTAGAAAATCAGTGGAAATTGGACGGTTTACAGAGACTAGAGTATGGAATTTTTAGATGAAAATATTAGCTAATCAGATATTTAAGTTTTAATTCTCTAATGCTTCTATTTGAATTTCTGATTTGATGAATAGCTACATATGATTTTAACTTTCTTTTCACTCAGGTTTTCGATATTTTTAGCTCCACTATTTTGTTGAGTTTTTTATTGGGAATTAGAGATTTTGATGTATTAATACTATTTAAACTAACGATGACGTAAATTCTATAGCTTGGAGTTCCCGCTGAAAAAGTATACTTGATTGTGTATGACTGGTTAGTCTACAGATCTGAGGCACCAAGACGTCTTATTTGGCAAGGATTTTATGAATTCATGTGCTGGTACTGCCAAGACCCAGACTGGGTTACTATGAACTATGGATATGCCCTTCTCACTGACGATGGAAAAATGATTGATGATTTACTTCAAGAAGAATCTGATAAGCGTGAGACATTCTCTCTTCAACTATACTACTTCATCACAGGAACTAATAAAGCATTTGATTCACTTGAAGGAAAAACATTAGTAGAGATTGGATCAGGAAGAGGTGGTGGTCTCTCTTTCCTTACAAGAACTTTCAAACCAGCGAAAGCAATCGGAGTTGACTTCTCCCACAATCAAGTTGAGTTCTGCAGAGCAAGACATAAAGTAGATAATTTGCAATACTTCCAAGGAAACGCAGAGTCATTCACATCTGTTGAAGAGATCAAGGCTGATTCAGTTGACTGTATTATCAACGTTGAGTCTTCTCACTGCTACGGAAACATCGACAACTTCTTCAACGAGATCAACACTGCTCTTAAGAAGGACGGAGTGTTTTGCTACACTGACTTCAGAGGCACAGAAGAAATGAAAGAACTCAACCAAAAAGTTGAAGCAAGCTTTGAAGTTGTCAAGAGCATCGGTAAGTCAAACTTCGTGTTTTTTGTTTTACCAATTCACATAGATATCACTGCAAACGTCTGTCACGCACTTAAACTCGACACCAACAGAAGACTCAGTGTAATTGAAGAAAAGTGCCCAAAAATATTTGTTCCTTTGATCAACAAGTTTTCAGGAGTTGAAGGTTCAAGAGTCTACGATGAAATGAAAAACAGAACTACTTTGTACCACGCTTGGGTACTGAAGCCAAAGAAGGCTGATTCTCAGAATGATAAGAAAAATGATTAATTCACATTCATCAATTATTTCTTCGACTAAATATCAAGCTATTTTGCTATATTGACTATAAACATTAAGAGTCTCAAAGTTTTAGTTGTGATATAAATTTAATTATTAAGTGACAATTTGCTGTAAAATTTATATATTCTTATTTTATACTAGTTTCCAAACAAAACTTATAATTAGTTCAAATTATTTAAATAGACAAAAATTGGGTTTAATTTTTTAGTACTAAATTAAGACTTCTTCTGACTCTCATTTTCAGTGCTGCTTTATTTATCTGGAATTCTATCTTCAGTGAAAACTGTACTTTTCTTTGTATTATAAACACACTGGCATCTTTATTTGAGTCAATCGAGCTGCTGTAAGCGTCCACATCCATATTCGCATCATTTCGTGTAATTTCAGGGCAAGCTTCACTGAAACTACTTTGACAGTGAGAGTCGGTAATACATGATGGAGATATAAGTTCACAGTAGTCATACTCGCCATTATAAAAATCTTCATAGCTAATCTCGCCAAGGCTGACTCCAGTGCTTCTTTGCTTTACGAATTTATTTCTTTGAGTGAGTTGCTTCTCACCATCAAAAGTCGTGACGGATAGTACCGGTCTGAATGAATATCAGCTTTTGTCTTTATTGATGTCTTTAATATAAAACCGAATCGAATTGGACCTAAGGCTCATGCGGTGGCATCCAAATAAAAACCGAAAGGGATTCTCAGATTGAGTCTCAATAACAAACGATACCTTCTCATTGATTTCATATAGATCCAGCTTAAACGTGTTTGCGAAGGCAAGACAGGGTGAACACTCACTCGTCTCTTGTAGCTTGATGACTTTCTTTCGAAATGTAATATTTCTATTCGAGTTCTGGACATTTGTTTTAAGCACTTTGACAATGTCATGAGGGGCTAAGTCCAACTCATCGATCTCCTTCGATATCTGGTCCATTTCGCAGCTTGAGAGACTATTGCTTTCACCAGTCATTTGTTTTTTATGTTTAATTTGCGAATCAGTCCATCACTCCGCTGGTCTTTTTCTATTAATAAAGCAATCGCCACTGCTGCGAGAATTGTAAGTACCAAAGAGATTGCAGATTGAGTTGCTAATTGCTATTTGACGACTCAGCTGCTGTTTTTTTATTATCTTTCGTATTACAACAATCATTATTTAATAAAGGCGCAGTATATTTTTTATTGCTGCTGACTGTATTAAAAATACAAGCGGCTGATAGAAAACAACTTTGTTTGATTTTATTATACCAGCTGCAATTGCATATATCCGCTTGTTTTTTAACAACAGGAGTGAATGCACTCCGATACGATCTTTTATTGAGATAATTACTCTTTTGCGCATCAATCGATTCTCAAATAGATGATGCAGATGGATTATGTGAATTTAATGCAAATTTTTTATTCATTTTTTCTTGATGTAAACTCATGATTTAACATGTTTATATATTATCTGGCTTTAATAATTTACCGAGGGTTTTTAATTTTCTCTATCACTGATAAAATACTGCTTGACTATTATAATATTAATAATTAAAATTCAGTGTGAAGTAAAAATTTAGTCTGATCGGAAAATTAATCTTTTAATCCTTAATAAAGACAATGTTTAGTTTGAAGATTAGGAATTTAATGTTATCTGTGTAAATTAATCTTTGCATTTATTAACTGAAAAATACATACAGGCTAACTTAAAATATGTAGTAGTTTTTTTCATACTTTCATTACTAAGGTAAGATAAAAAAGTAAATATACTTGAATATTATTTTATTGAATAATCTTAAGATTATTTTCATTAAAAAATGATAAAATTAATAAAAAATTTTAGTAAAATCTACCAAGTTATAATTAAAATTGAATTGTAAATGGATGAAAACAAGAAACTAATATCTAAAAAGCCGCTTATGTTCAACTCAAGTGGACTCAAAAAGATTAGCCAGAGCGAGCTGATTCACTACAAGTTGTATAGAATGCGTTACTACGTTTTGTTTTTATTTCTCATGACAACAATGTTCAATGGGCTGTGATGGATATCCTTATCTCCTCTTACGACCCTCATGATGCGGACTTACCATATCAGCGACACGGTTGTTGATCTTATCACATTGCTTTATTTTATTCTATTCACGCCTGGAGCGATAGCCTCGATGATTGTGTTCAACAAGTACAATTTAAGAGTTGGAATCGTAATCGGTACCATCATGCAAACAGCTGGAGCAATACTAAAGTGATTCATCAATACATCATTCGTCTTTGTACTTCTAGGTCAGGCTCTTTGCGCTCTCGCTCAGCCGTTTATTATTCTGTGTCCTGCACTTGTGGCGACAGCATGGTTTGAAGACTCAAAATAGAATGCTGGTCATCACTTTTGGAAGCAACTTTTATATTGTAGGAGTCGCTATTGGATTTATTATTCCTACTTTATTCGTCTCTGACGATAATGGCTTAGGGGATACCGAAGGCGTTCAGGATTGAAGGACTCAAATTATAATAAATTAAATATGCATCAAGCTAATATGAAGATGGCGGACTTTAAGTTCGATAAAAATACCTTTGATCGAACAATCAACAATAAGGACATCGGAGCAATGCAGTTACAAATCCCGTGAAATACAAGTATCCAGATCACATCGAAGTCAAGAGGAAAAATCAATAAAAACTGTGCATTTGCTTTATCAGGATATTTACTAATGCACATGATTTGAATTCTCGGTATATACTGGGCTTATCCAGGAGTTTTCGATTTCACTTCAGGTCCAACTACAGTACTATGGATCCTGATCATAGCAACATTTGCGATATACGCATGATTATCCTTCGCTCCTCCAGGATTTGTAGAGTCCAACTTGATTGTGATTGACAATTTAGAGTCCTTCCGCCAAGATTCTTGTCCAAACATCACAAATTTCTCGAAATAAAATGAGCGACAATGCTCCGAAGTCAATGGATACTGAAGGAAAGCCAGGCCGAGTCTCACCGCTTACAAAAGGCATGGGCAAAGGGAAGAAAAACAAGTCGCAGATCAGTTTTGTCAAAGGTAACAAGTGTTTATAAAACATATAGCAAACCAGAACAAATATCGAGAGCTGAATGAAGTGCCTGAACGGAACAGCAACTTCTCTGGATTCAAAAGCGACGGAGCTAACGATGATTTCTCATATAATCTGTCAATCAACAAATATGAAGGTAATGATCTTTCTCAAGGACAGATTCAGTCGGTTATTAAAAGATCTAAATTTGAAGGCAAGGTCGGACACCCAAAGGTGATTAAGTCTCAAAATACACAGCAAATGAGCGAGATCTTAGAAAGTGTCAATGAGGAAGAAAGAAAATAAAGTCTTTGAAACGATCCACGAAAGAATGATGAACAGCAAAGTAACTGTAGAGACTGAACAAGACCATGACGACAACCATTTTGAATTTATCTCTAAATTCAGGGGCAAATCCTCTAATATCAAATTGTCCAACAAACAAATTGATAAAGCAAGTGAAGGCATAAATGACTTTGCCTTCGAAGAGAACTTAGACAGACGGCTTGATGACGATGACGAACCAGATGAAGGCATTGGGTCTGCTAATCTTTATGGAGACAACGTGTCAAGACATGTCCGACAAATCAGCTGCCTTATGAATGATCATGAAGACGAGAATAAAGGAACCGAAAAGCCAGAATACGAAAATAATCAAGATAAGGTGACAGAAAAAGTGCATAATTTCTCACCTTCAGATGAATTCCACGAAATCAAACTTGATGAACGAACGAATAATAAATATAAATTTAATAGTAGAAATATTGACGATATCGAGAGACAAGATCAAATATACTACAAAGAGAACTCAACAACTCAATATCCTCCTGGAAGGTCAGGTGATATAAGCTTCAATAAAGAATACAGAAACGATGAGAGTAATCTTGAAGAAAATGACCAATCTAAAAACATGTTTGTTAATCAAGATATTTTTGCGAAACATGATGAAAAAGTAGCTAAATCAATCAACATCGATGTCCTTGACGAACTCGACTTTGATAAGAAAGACAAGACTGAAGACTATATTCCTATTGAAGTCAATCGAAAGTACTGAACCGTGTGTAATTTAGAGCAGCCTATTCGGACAAAACATTGAAGGACGTGTAAATAAATGAGTCGCGACATACGACCATCACTGACCATGGGTCGGAAACTGAATTGGAGAGAAAAATAAACGCCAGTTCTTCATTTACATCTGGATGCAGTTCGCAACAATGATATATTCATTTTTGTACTCAGTATCAGCATACCACATATCTACATCGAGCAGTCTTGTTTTGTTTTTGTTTATGATGATTATCTACTTATGAGAGATCTTCTTTATTTTGATGCTGGCCTCACTTGTAATATTCCATTCATATCTTGCAATCAACAACTTGACGACCTGGGAATGACTGTCCTGGAATAACATTTCCTACATGATCGTGTGGCCGAGGAAATACGGGTCGCCATTTAGCAAAGGAGCCAAAGCAAACTTAAAATTTTACTTCTGATACCCGCTGAAGTCAACAGAAGTAATGCAGTGGGACTTACCAAAAAGACTTCCTTCGTTCCAGGAAGGCGAAAGGCTAATTCAAAATTCTCCGATTTCAAGAATTTGCGCAAAGTACTGAAATGAGTAACAGTTAAGCTTGTGGAAAGTTTTCATATTTATTATTAATCTCAGTTACTTACCGATTTCAATACTGACTATGATTCTCAAATTGTTGCTTCATTAATTGCGCAAGGCGTGATCGGAGCGGTTATATGATTCCTCGTTGTATTTACATTCCAAGCGAAGCCGAAGTACCCGCCGTCTTCAAATGCGACACATCCAAGAGACAACGACATTCTCGGGTCGATGATGAAGCTGACTACAAAGCGGCAGTTTATTACAATCTCGCTTTCATTTGCTTTTTACTTTTCAAATGTAATCGTGCTCAGTGTCTTAATCGACGAAATAGTGGAGACTTTCGACTTCAACCGAGAGCAAGTTGGCTTCTTCGGGGCAATGGGAGTTCTCGGCGGCTTCTTCGGTATGCTTTTCCTCGGTGTGTTCTTAAACAAAACACATCGGTATAAAATAGCAAATATTTTAATTGGATTTACATCGATTATTTGCTTGACAGTTCTGCTCCTCGTGCTGTATTCTGAAATTAAGGTTTTAGTTACGATTGCGTACATTCTCTTCGGCTTCTGATGCCTCCCTTCGTACATCATCTCGGTGGCTTACTGTAGTGAGATCTCGTATAGAATTAAAGAGTCGACTTCGACTGGGTTTTTCTTTTTTGCAGCTCAAATCATCGGAATCGGCTTATGATACCTCGGACAAGGAATTATTGATTGGATCGATGGAAAATCAGGAGTTGTTGTACTCTTTATAGTTCAAACAGTCGTTACTGGAATCGGAACTGTTGCTGCTTTGCTTATGGACGCTATTTCATATCAAAAAGTCGAGTTCATCAAACCTATGGTCACTTCATCTTTCCTACAAGTGCGAAGTGATGATTATGATTATGATAGTTCTTAATATACTTTAATTAGGCTAGTTCAATCTTTATTTAATTTTTTTATTGTCTAACTTATTTTTCATTGCAGAAAACATTATAAAAGATAATGCTAATAAATTACTAATTAATTTAAAATAATTTTATGATTTGTTTTGGAATCAAATTTTAGTTATTTTTTTGAAGTGTAAATGAATCTTATTTTTTAACTGGTATAAAGGTAAATTAATTCTCTAATAAAATCATAATTTAAAAAAATATGAATTAGAGGAGTATTTAAAGTAAGCACTGATAAATAATTGTTGCTGATTGAACTAATACTCATAATAGTAATAGTCTCCTTCGTATTCTTGGTCGTAGTATCCTCCATAGTCCCATTCTTGACCTTGTCCTTGGCCTCCTCCACCTCCGTAATTCGTTTGAGCAGGATACCCTCCAGATGGATATGCCATCGGAGGGTAGCCGTAAGTCTGGCTATTGTTGTTGTTGGGATTCACCTTTTTCTTTGCTTTGTTCTTCTTATTCTTATTTTTGTTTTTGTTCTTATTCTGAT